>JAOWBL010000855.1:0-16599 GCA_028564865.1 Zenarchopterus dispar | reverse complement strand
TGTGTTGGAGCAGGGAGACATCTAAAACCTGCAGGACACCGGCCCTCAAGGACCAGGATTGGTGACCCCTGCTTTAGGGGAACATATGCTGCATTCATGATCACAGGACAATGTAGAACCTGGCCTGTGCTGCCTGACTGCCCACCTGTCGTCCTGCAGCCCTTATTAGAGAATTTAAAACTCTAAACAAGTGTTCTTCAACCCTGGTCCTCATGTTTGAGATGTTTTCCTGCTTCAACGCACCTGATTCTAATTAATGGTCATCATCTGCTTGTCATCAAGTTCTCCACGAGTCTGCTGATGAGTCATTTGTATCAGGGTGTGCTGAAGCAGGAAAACATCTAAAACATTCAGGACAAGGGGTCCTGAGGACTAAGGTGGAAGAGCACTGCTCTAAACAAGATATGTTTGCAATAAGGAAAATAATCTTTAACCCTTCATCAGTCTGGAGCCTCAATTTAACATGCTCTGAAAGAAAACGGCAAAATTACAAGGTGCTAAAACCTGTAGATGGAAGTATATGAAAGTTGACAAGAAGAAAAAAGTTGTATTCTTTCATTTTTTAGCATCTTCTCTATCATTTCAAATTTGTCGTATTTGGGGTTTTCAAAAGAAAACGTCTAAAAAATCCTTAATGACACTGACATCAATCTAGTATCCACCAGCCTAACTTTTCATGTGCTCTTGCTTTAAACAGACTCATACTTTTCTGGAGAAAAGTACGAGTCCAGAACTCTGAATTTATGTAAGTCACCAGGCCAAGCCAGCTGGAGGCGTTCACACAGCAGCCGCTGGTGGAAGGGCACATGGCAACACCGACTCTGTAATGGGGGTATTGATTCTCAGAAACCCATATCAGGCATCGGTGGAGCGTGAAACATGTCTCACGGTCCTGCGGGACACACAGCCGATTTGATGTCCAAGCATCCAGAATCCTCTGCGCAGACACAAGCTTCACAAGTTTCCCATCAAGATGAAGTACACAACCAAAAGGAAAATGTGCGTGGCTCTGTCTGGTCACTACGGTTCATCGGCTGTTTGTCCATGTGGAGACCAGAGACGCCAGACACGCTCGCTGTCCTCTGAGGGATGGACACCAGTGACCTGTGCTGAACAACGCAACACTCACACGATCCCTAATTTCTACCATCCACTGCACTTAACTGCAATGTGGAGTAATGATCAGAGTATGTGAACTCTTTTCTGCAAACTTTCAAGGATATGGTCTCAGTACAAGATTTTAAATATAACTGAAATATTTTACATGCATCCACTTCTTGTTGTAATCATACCTGAAGGTTATCAGTCAAAACATCTATAATGACTTTTGAAACCTTTAAAGGTCTGATATGAATGGTAATTTTAGGCCTTTACATGGGTAGTCTTTGATGACATTGTGTATTATGTTTTATGGTGCTTTTGTACATATTTTATGTTATTATGTGTTTGTAACTCTCATGTTTTTAACTGCCGCCTGTCCTGATCAGCACACTCTTGAAAAAGAGATTTTAAATCTCAAGAGTTTCTTTCCCTGGTTAAATAAAGGTTAAAAATCATAAAATGTTAAAATGTCAGTTTAAATTACATATTTCTTTACTTTTAGAAGGTCGTACATAGGGTTAGCAACCTTTCTTTCCTGCTGTTGACAAAAAAATTGCCAAAACAAAAACTTCCACAATGGCGAATCATTTTAAGCACAATATCATATATAAATCTCATATCATATATAATCATATAATCATATATAAATATATAAAATGTGATAAATATCACTCACAGAACACCAGTGGAAACCTCAGCAGAGGTGATTGGATGAAGGAAGTAATTACACAACAAAAAAAAGAGAAAATGACGACTCAAGAGACCTATCAAACAATTCCATTTTGGTCTATGATATTATTATTAATATTATTATTATTACCATTATCATCCTCATTATTATTATTAGTCGTAGTAGTATATTTCTGTTCTTGTATGTATGGCTGTGTAGTTAATTAAACTCTAACTGTGATTTAAATTTTAGCTCCCAAGAATAACAAGCACAGGTGAGCGATTCCCAAGTAACATAAGAAATAATAATAATAATAAAAACAATTAAAGTGATATTTGTTTCGTTGGGTGGAGTCATTTTTATTTAATCTGAAATATTTTTTGTGTTGCAACAGTTGCTTTTCTAAGACTATTCCTTATGTTTTGCCCTTTGGTTTTGTGTATGACTGATATGAAGCAAACTGCCAAAAAACTGTGTAGAGGTCTGCAGACCTGATAATGATCAATTCATCAAGGAATGATAATTAGCAAAACTTGGCTGCAGCTTAAGCCAGTGATCTCTATTACTGGATTGGACGTTACGAGACTTTTGACGTGTCAACAGCGCCACCATTTTGAAAAGTGCTACTTTTGTCCGCAAGCAAGGCGGCTAACAGCAACAGCCAAGGGAATTATCGTTCTAAAGGCATTAAATGTTTTGCTTTTGGCTGCTACAACTATGCTAATGAACACTTCAGACATCAGGGCATCTCCTTTCACAAGTAAGTAGTAATTTTCATGTTTAGTCATATTTAGATATTATACCACATAGTGTTTCAGTAACGCAAAGTTCAATCAGATTGACTATTTATTTACCACGAACAAGGTCAAATACATGCTTATTTGAGGCCTACACTACTGACAGCTGTTTGTTTACGTGTGAACTGGCACTCTTCAAAATGGCTTCGCTATGTGCATGTCGCCTTCAATGCCAGCCAATATGATCTGTCCAATCCAGTAGTAGAGATCACCGACTTAACCTCTGAAATCCTGTGGCGGTAGAAAGGGGGTACCTTGTATTCTCCACAATTTTTTTTTTTAATATATATGTAAAATAAATATTACCACATGTATATTTTGTTTGCATTGAGATTGTATTTTACATGTGACTATACTTAATTCATCGCTATAGACGTTCGTTGGCAAAGCATATTCAAGAAATAATTTGCCAGCAATGGAACATTGAGTGTTTCTCTTTCCAGTCCATTTCGGTGGGGGGTGACGCTCCTCCATTTTTGTTCCAAACAAACCAGCAGCGGTGCTGCTAGATATGGGAAAGGTTTCGCTTCCTGTGTACCAGACAGTCCCTGTAAAGGCGCACCAGACACGGGCTGTTTACACCAGCAACTGTAAAAGCCTCGCACCATAAACCGTGTGTGTGGAATTAATTGCTATGAAGTAATGATTAATTAAAATGTAAACATATCACACATATTCAAATGTCCACGTTACAGCCCTCATTCATCGAGTTTGACGGGCAGCAAGCACACATTTGTGAAGCCTGGATGGAGCTTGTTGAAATAAATCCCACAATGCAACGCATTGCCTTTTATGTGGCAGCGGTGCGAGAGCGGGATGATACGTTTACGGTTTGTTATTGGTGGTTTAATGAGCGGTAATGGTAACAACAGGCCTCTGATAGCTGCAGAAAATTCTGAGGATAAAAAAAATGGATTTGATTTCCTAATTTCACAACAACCCCTTCTTATAACAGCAGTGAAGAAAAAGTAAAAGCGTAATCTCATCTTTTCCATTTCTGTCTCTTATCTGCGCTTCCACTCTCATCTCACTGCACCAACATCTGCATGGGATTCCTTCTGCTGTGGATGTGAGCTGCCGGCACCTTCCTCCTCCTCCTCTTCCTCCTCCTGCCATCTCCCTCATCTTTGTCTTATCTTTTCCTTCCACGGCCTCCCTCTTTCTGGCAGGGGAAGCCGCTTCGCTCCCCTATTACTGTGATTATGTCTCCCGGAGTGTCTTGCTGCGTGTGCAGCTGCAGCACAAGTGTGGAGGATCACATGCTGCATTAGTGTGTGTGGAGTCAGCATCATTCTTCATGTGTCTAGTTGCTTGATGCACTCAAACTTTCACTGTATGGCTGCCATTAAGCAATCAGACGTCTTCTTTTACTCTCTTCATGACACCACAGTCCAACTCAGTGTGTATGTGCATGCCCATGGTGCTTTGTCTGACAATAAAGGTAAACACACATGTAAGCCAGGAACATGCAGACAGACTATACATGGTATCGAACCACACATCACACACCCTCTCATCACCTCCTGAATGTCCTGAGTGGATTTATTCATCAATGCTGAGGGCACTTCAAACTCTCCCCTACGACTCCATGACTCTCACTTACACATCTTCAATTGTCAGATCAGTTATTTGACACAGTCGGACATCAAGAGTGTTGTAGCCCGGCCAGGCTTCTTAATTATTTCCATCTTTGGGGTAGGGGGGTGTCACGGGAGCCGATTGCAGGGGAGAGGCAGAGGTACACCCTAGACAGGTAGCCGGCCCGTCACAGGGCCACATATAAAGACAAACAACCATGCACACTCACACCTATGGACAATTTAGAGTTCTCAATCAACCTAACAGACATGCTTTTGGACTTTGGGAGGAAACTGAAGTACCCGGAGAAAACCCACGCAAGTACGAGAAGAACATGCAAACTCCACACAGAAAGACTCCTGCTGGGCTGGGAGTCGAACCAGGAACCTTCTTGCTGTGAGGCAACAGTGCTAACTGCTGATATGATTCAAATACCCACATTTGTTTCTGTACATGCTTCCTGTGGGTGAATGATTTGCAAGGCGTCACATGACTGTGAGCATTTGTGCACCACTTTCTCCTGACCACAGATCTCCCCTAGATCTCCCCTACTTTCTTTGGACATTAGTGCAGTAGCTTTGGTGCCAGGTTATTCCTCTCATTTGCTTTATAAGTTACACATTTTTTTTTAATTAATCACAAAACAGATTTCAGTGGTTCAGTATGAGTCAATTAGCAGATCAATCTTCAGCCTCGTCATGTGTCCATGTGTCCTTTGGACATGATCTTGAACCCAGTTTTACTCCCCGGTGAAGTCAGTAGGCTATGAGAGTAAAATCAAAGAGCAGCTCTAAATTAAGTGGATAGAAAATAGAAGTTTTGTAGTGTCAGTTTGAAAAGCACTTGGTAGAACCTGGAGAAGGTCAAATAAGTGTTATAAAAGTGCAATAGCAGAATAAAAATCTAACTGCAAAGTATGCAAACTTTTGGTTTCCTACCATTACATAATGTTTTAGTGACAAGGAAAAACATGTAAAATGCTTGGAAATAAATTTTTGCATTTTCATGTATATTTTTGTCTTAAAATGGAACTTTTTTTTTTCATTTTTTAGCTCAGAGGGTACTTTTATAGGTGTGGCAGTTAGGTCACTTTTACAACACGATGCAAGATTTCCTCTTGTTTGAGCTTTTGCTTGATGATTTTCTTTTTTTTCATCCACCATTACTTTTTTTTTTTAGTCTCTTAGACTCTGTAATGAAATAGTGCCATGAATTGACCAATTGTTGCAAGAAATGACCGGGAGAGGAGTCCAAGGTTACGTTTGCCATTTTTTATTTTATTTTATTTTAGTTTTTGGGGGGGTTGTTTTGTTTTGCTTTGTTGTGTTAATGGCAGGGATCTGAGATAATGAAAGCTGGACAATATTTCCAAAAAGTAATGAAATATTAATCCAAGTAAAACTGAAACTAATACTTTTAAACTGCAAGTTAAACTAAACTTATGCTGATGCTTCAGTCAAAACTGAATAACTGATTGCTTTCTTCTTTCTTTTTCTTTTTTTTTTTTAAATGTCCAGCAGGGCATTTAGTGCAGCAAAATCTTAAATTGTCTTTCAGTGAATCGTGTGTTCGTTCTGCATCCTCCTCTGAACGTATGGAGATCTTTAATGCAGTTGTTAAAATGGTAGTTTCATGCAGCTAAACCCTCTATACTTTTAATCAGAGTTTTTTTTAAAAGCAACTTTAAGAATGACTCGTAAAATTCCTCTTTTGTGGAAAACTGAATGTTTGCCCAGATATATATATATTTTTTTTTTTGGTTTGCACAGCTCATAATTTCCCAGATTCTTGACAACAAAGGCTGAGAATTTGAGACATAAAGCCACAGAAGCCACACTGATTAAAAGCATGTAGTTAAAATAAACTGGAATTATCCCACAAGAGCCAGTATTTAGGATTTATTCTGCTAAGGCTGGATTGTATGATTGCATAACACCCATAAAATTCAGACCTCAGCACAAGTCTAGCAGCTTCTTAAAGGAGACCATTTCCAGGTGACACTGGGGAAAAAAAACTTAATCAAAAGTTCAGCAGGGGTTTATGCAACTTTTCGGCTTTTTTTCCAGTCTGAATGTGAAACTATTTTTTTGGGATCCCAGGGGTTAGTCAAGTGGTGTGTATCTTCTTCCCTGGTCTGGCAGTAAAATCTGTGTTTTTGCTTGGTTATAGTCTCCTTTGTTCAACTACAGCGCCTTTCATGGCTAAAGCTCGCAACAAACTTTGAATTTATGCTTCACCAGCAGCTGCCAACAATGCGAGCACATTACGTGCTCTCCAGGAGAGGATTTTTAACAGGCAAGGCCCACGAAGCACAGAGGCGGTCCAACACTTTTACCTTCTTGAATCTTAGTTCTTCTCTGAGTTCATAGTTGGATAAATCCTTGTTGGACCAAAAAAAAAAAGAAAAAAAAAAAGACTTTTGTTTGAAACCATTAATAAAAAGTTATCTCAGAACTGACTAATGGAGTCTGAATCCATTCCAAACAAATTCTGCATCGCTTGATGACTACAAGGTCTTTATATCACTAAGGGGCAACTTAGCAGAAGAACTACGATGTCAGTTATAGTTTTCCTGAGGACTCTATTTGAAGACTCATTATTTTTTCTGCATGGTGTATTATTAGTAGATAATGACACTGCCTAAACCCTATTCATCCAAAAATAAGCTGAAGAACTACAGGTTAAACCTGGTCTATGCCCCTCCGTCAGCTTGACCAGAAAGGGAACACCACCGGCTCAATGATGTTTTGAAGTTGTGTGTTGAGGTCTGTGTCATGAAATGGAGCCAAGTAATTCACTGCCTAAACACTACGAGATGACGAATTTTGGAGTTTCAAAGGTGACTTTCATGAACTCACGTGAAACCCCTTTGATGAGGGTTTATTTTGGAGTTGGAATTGATGGATGTTGAACAGAAATGCTTCTATTTCAAACAAAAGAGAAGCTGTGTGAGGAGGTGGTCTGGACGCCGTCTGAATGAGTCCAGCTGAAGGGACAAAGCAAAAAAAAAAAAAAAGCACAGTACCAGAAATGATATCGTACTGTGAACCAATCACAGCCCTTGCGGTCTGTGTTGCGTCGACATGTAGTGAAGAGAATTTTGGAGGCACACTGGACAACGCTTCAGTAGCTAGCTGTTTATGCTGAGGTCAGGGCAAGTGGCCAAGAAGCTGGAGGCCGTTCACCAGCTAGCCCAGGTAGCAGTCGGTGTTCACAGACAAAGATAGTTGCTAATTTTTGCTTAGCTAAGCTTCAACCTTCAATCCTTCGGCCCAGCAGCACCCATTCGTGGTGATCAGTTAGAACAAATTATCAGGACTACGAAACATTATCTTTAAAATAAGGATGATTATACACTGGTAGCTCTTTGTTCTTAACTCAGTTGTTAAGTCAAGACAGTGCTGCCCCTAGTGGCCAGCTGAGGAACTTTAACTTTTCTTCACTTCTTGGTGTAGAACAAAAAACCCAAGCCAGACGTTTTTCTTGTTGAGGGTCCTGGTATCAGTCCCCCAAAGACTGTGTAAACTCGCACTAGTGTTTTTTGCTTGTTTGTTTTGTTTTTATCTTTATTAGTTGAAACAGGTGGCATCAATTCTGTGAAAACACTTCTTTGCCCCCTCCCCCAAAAATAGACCTCAGCCACTATGTATGCTAATTTTGCCTGTCATGAGTCTGAATGCCATTATCACCGGGGTCAGGTGCTTTCATCACATGAACACATACATGCAAACGCACACAGGCAGACAGCCATACGTCCTGAGGAGGTATGGCTGATGTGGCGAGGACAATAGGGCAGGCTAACCGTGATCTGCCATTCAGCCCAGATCGCCTCCTTGCAGGTGGAGGGAGATAATATTGTCAACTCAATCACCACTATTCATTCACACGCTCAATCTGACGTTTCCTCTTCCTAAAGGCGCATGTGTGACGTATTTGTTTTCGTACGCCTGCTGCAATAGTCCCTTCTAACAGAGCTGCTCTCCAATCAAGTGCTCAGATTTTATTGGTGTAGATTTTATTAGCTTTCCACAGACACCAGGTTGAGCCATCGCTTGCAGGGCCGAAGGAGTTAGAAGGACTGTTTAGACCACAAAGTCTTCCTTTGAAATGTGTCTTTCTGGAGTAAAAAAAGAGACTTTCCTTGACATTAAAGCCACTACTGAGTAAGAGTTTGGCTTTTCTTTTAAACGACTCCTTGGGCCAAATCATCACTTATCCCTTTATTTTTCCACTCTGAGCTCAAGTGCTCTCTGATGTATTTTCTTCAGTATCTAACACTTTATCAGAGGTCTTTTTGCCAACATAAAAAACCTTTAGATGATGATGGTTCAAACCTTGGCTCTATCTAAGTTTGTACAGACTTTCTACAGTTATGTGAAATGGTTAGTACTCCCTTTTTTCAATCTTGTGGTTTTTCAGCAATACTAAATACCCCCTTATTGCTATAATAGGACACAAGTTTATAACTTGCAGCCAGGTGCTAGCAATCATAAGCCTTTGATTAACAGATCATCAGCACATGTGCAAACCGCTATAAAAACAGAAATTTTAGCAGTTTTCTGGCGTGAAGGACTCAGATTATGTTAGCACAATGCCAATGGAGACATGCGTAAATGGCCCAGGCCCAAAAATTTACCCAGAACTCCCACTAATGGAAACGCACCTAATGTGTTCAAACAACGGGAACTTTTCTTTTTTTCAAACACCTGGTTTTGTGTTTAAGTTCTCCTCCTTGTTGCTTGCATGTTGCAGAGATATACAGTAGTATGTTTTTAAGAGAACAATTTGTAAATACACACAATAGTAATAAAGGACTTAAAGACAAAATAGAAATAACTGATGTGATGAGATTATGTCCAATAAAAGGAAAGTAAAACATAAGTAATGTCAATTAAATGTAGTCTTTTTTGGTTTTGAGTAATATTCATTTAATTAGGAAGCTGTACCACAGTGGGTATCTCATATCCACTGTGGAAAGATGATGATTAGGGATTATTTTACAACCACAGGACCTGGGTACAGAAGCTGGGTTGTGAAAGAGGACAAGGATCCCAAATACACTGGAAAATCTATACTAAAATGTCAAAAAAGAGAAAGAGTCAAGGTTTAGGAAATGCCTAGGTATCAGTGTCTAGATTTCAGCTCAATTTAAATGTAGTGACAAGATCTTAAGAGAGCAGCCCAAAGCAAATGCCAAAAAACCTCAATGAACTGATGTGAAGTGGGAAAAAAAGGACTGAATTTCCTCCACAGCAATGTGAGCAACTGATAACACTATACAGGAAACAACCACCTCAAGTTATTGCTACTAAAGGTGGATCTGCGGGTCAGTGAATCATGGAAGTACTTCATTCGTTCATCAGTACGTCTTTCACCATTTCTGATTAGAAATTTGACCTGGTTACATAGTTCTTTAAGTTTTGCCTCATAATGTTGAATTTCATTTAAGATTTTGCCACTTTTTATAGTTCTCATGTGAGTTGTGCTGTTAAAGAGATTTTGGGGAAGCATTGCTCGTCTGACTCAATTAGGTCTTAGGATGAAGGGTGTTACGTGCCGCACAGGTTGGAAAGCCCATTAAGTGATTTGCATTGCTGCAGCCACGGAGCCAAAAACAAGTGAAATTGAGAAGATCTTTAAGCATCATTAAAGCAAGTGTAAACAAAGCATAGGGGCAACCCTTCAATGGCGCTGCCAATATGAGCAATGGCTATCTTTCTTTGCTCCCTGCAGCACACAGCGGCCTGTGATCATTTCAGCGGACATTATCGTGTCAGGAGATGAGAGCTCATTTACTCTGCATTTGTGAGGAAAGTCATGGAGAAGACACGCTCAGCTCCCTCATTAGCCCGAAGGTCTGCGTTCGGCACAGCCATGATCTCAGCGCTCAGGAGGTACCACTAATGTTATGCTGAGCAGGGTTTTAGCATTTGGACAAAATGTAATTGTATGCTCAACGCATCAGCATTAAAAGAAAAAGTTATATATAGCCCCATCTCTAAAATAGTAGAAATAATTCATTAAATGTAAATAAAAGAATATGACCTTATTATGCAAAAGAAAAGGAAAGCATAAGCAAATTAAGCCCTGAAACTGAATACGGTTTTTAAAAAGGGTCCTGAGTGTTGTCTTGAATCATCTCTTTTGTGAAGACAAGCGGGCGGACCAGATACTGTGTTGCTGTCATCTTTTTGAAAGAAGTAAAAAAATTCCCTGAAAAAAAAAATTTCCATAGCTATACTGAAGTTTTCATCCTTAATTTTTCCTTCACAAATATGCCCCTGACCAAAGTTATGTGCTCTAATGGACTTTGAATTTGGATTTATGCACTAAGGAGAAGGCCCAAGCTTCCATGACAACCCCAGATAATACCCCCAATCTCTGTGATGTAATGATGTACTGATCACCGTATGAGTTACCTCTGTAACACTGAGATGGACTACGACTGAGCAACTGCATTTTATTTTTAGAGCTAATGCACATGAAGAAGCTGCAGTGTCAGACCAAGCCCTCAGTAAAAAGATAAAAAAATAAAAACAAGAAGTGAGGAGGGACTGCAGCAGTGTCAGCTAGGAATGTGGAAGTGGGAGAAAGAAAAAAGATGGACGTGAATAGAGAGAAAACTGGAGAGCTAGCGAGTCCTGATGTGTGAGGGGGATCAAACACGGAGCGGAACATACAAGTGTGCAAGTCATGGGGCTTTCCAACCTCCTGAGAAGATGGGGAGATAAAAATGGATGAAGCGAGGAATTAATAACGATGCATTTAAGCGTTGTATGTTCATCGGGACTCCGCAGAGGAGACCCACTGAATTAAATCACATCTCATATCCTCGAGCAGGGACGATGCGGCGAGTCGATGGGCCTGGGCTACCCTGGCAACGGCACACTCCGAACCTCCACCCCTCTGCTCCTCCAGTTTCTTTTTTTGTCTCAGCACATTCCGTTCTCCATATTCACCTGTCACATTCTCTCTTCTTCTGTCCGTTCTCCCCCGTCTTTCCCTTTACTCAGTTTTACATTTCTGTCTTCTCTTTGCTTGCACTTGACAAATTCTTCTCCCTTCAGTCCTCCACTTTCATCTTCTCTTTTTCCTGACGTTGCTCTCATTTCCTTCCTTGTCTTTTCCTGTTTGTTTTTTTCTTGTTCATATTCCTTTCCCCAAACGTTCCCATCTCTTCCTTATGTTTGCTTTTTTTCCCATTTGCCATTGCATTTCCTTACAGCCTCTCTACTTTCTATCATTTTTTTTCTGTGTTTGGCTTTTGCTTCCTTTAACATCCTCTCTGTCAGTTTTTTTCCATTGTTTGCTTTCATTTCTGTCTTCAATGTCTCTTTTTTTCATTGTCATGGTTTTTACCTCTTCCCTTTGTCCCTATTTTGTTACAAAATAAAATAAGACTTCTTCCATGTAAAACAGATCACAATCTCTTATTCCTGGTTGAATAAAGTAAATAAAAATGTAACGACAACAATAAAATCATAAGAAGGATAGTACCAACATCTGACAGCAGAACAATACATCCAAAAGCAAAGGAACACCATCCAACAGCAGCATGTATATATCCCAATACCCAAAGATTCAAGAATCTTCAACACTTTTGGAATAACTGTGTCAAATCTCTTTGATAGAAGTTAAGTGAGTAAAACATTTAAAGCATATAAAAATCCTCACAGGTCACTCATTTGGGAATGAAACCTCTGACTTCACTGAGTCGGTGGACGAGGAAATAGGATGATAGTTTAATACACTTTAGAAGCACTTTGATGAACAGAGTTAAACACTGCAGATCTCTTGTTCTACTTAAATCCCTGCTCTGACACAGAAAATGTGAAAATAGTTTCTCTTTTCCAACAAGAACCGCTACACTCTTCCATTAGCATCTGGCAGGTTAGAGCAGGTCCACCAAACGATGCAACACCTCCACAGGATGTTGCTGTTTGTTCATGATCAGATCATGCAAATCCAGGGAGCTTCAAAGGCCGCCTGTGTTGGAAAATGATGCTGCAGCAGCTTCCTTTAAAGCTTGGTGCCGTCAAATGTGCAGAAGCGACTTCAGCGCATCTGCGTTCCCGCTCTCAGACGTCTGTATTGCTGTTGTTCGAATGATGCTGGTTCATGATCTGCATCGCAAGCAGGAATTTCGCCTTGCACATGTCTCCCGTTGCTCTGCGTATGTGCGTCCCCTTCATGTTCATCCCAGCCCTTCAGTCGCTTGTACTCGTCTTATTAAATAAAGATCAAAGAAGACAAGCGAATGGCAGTGAAGAATGCTGTCATGTTGTTTTTCCTTTGTGAGCAAATGAGTTTTCAATCAATAGATAGATGTATGACGGCACATGAGGGCTGCCTAAAAACAGAAATAATTCATGGTGGGGTAGGGGAACGACATTCTGAGAAAAAAAAGTCAGACTTAATAAAAAGTCAGGCATCTTGTATTTTGTGGCAAAGGTAAACCTTTTTTCTACAAGTTCAAGCATCGGTAGCTGCCACAGCGCTGGGTCTTCACATGCACGCTAACATGATGCGCTACAACGGTTCGATACATGGCCGCTAATCTGAGAGCACGCTGTTCTCAACCAACTGTTTTCACAGAATGTAAAATATTTTCATGGGTAAACTGATCCCCCTCAGCATGTGTCTCATCATAGATTTATCTGACAAAGAAAGAAGCAGCTACGATTTAAAGGTCTAATCCAGCGTTCGCTGCAGCTCAACCAAACTGTGCATGTTAACATGCTGATTGATCGACAGCATTAAAACTTAGATAAGCATACTCTTGGCTGCGATTGGGAAGGATTTTCTTAAAAGTGTATGGATCTCTAGAAACACAGGTGTTCTGAGTTTAAAGTCAGCATTTTTGAGTTATTGATTCAAAACTTCTAAATTCCAAAAGGAAGAGTCTCTAAAGTTTTATTTTTTAGTTTAGGAGCTCAAACTTGAGTCTCTAAATTACTAAAGAAAGTTGTTTAAAGTTGAAATTCTTGAGTCTCTGTAGTCACATTTTTTGCATATCTAACGTTAGAAATTCATTCTCAATAGTCAAATATAATTCATCTTTTAAATCAGAATTTCCAAGTTAAGAATCTCAGTGTTTTTGTTTCTGAAGTCTGAATTCTGAGTTTAGAATTTAGAAAACTTTCTAAAGTTGGAATTCTTGAGTCACTATAAAACTCACAATTTCTGCACTTATGTTTGCAGAAAATACATTGTTGATTCTTTAAAGTCAGAAATTTTGAGCTGCTGAAATCACAATTTTGAGTTTCTACAGTCACTATTTCTGTGCTTAGAAACACAAAACGTTTACATTTCTTTAGTCAGAATTTTTCAATTCAGAAACCCTGAATTGTTGAGTTCCTAAAGTCTAAATTTCTGAGTTTAGAAGGTCATATTTTTGAGTTTCTAAAATTCAAATTTTTGAATTTCTGAGTCCCCAAATGTCAAATTATGTGAGATTCCAATGTCAGATTTCTAGTTTTCTAAAGTCAAACTTTCTGCATTAGGAAGTTAAAACATTTGAGTCTCTAATGGTAGAATTTTTTAAGTTTTTAAAGTCTGACAGCACCCACAATCATAGTATAAACAGTCCATTTCCGAGGCATGAATCCACTCTATAACATTATAAAATTATGCTTTTCAGTTGCTTTTAACAAGGAAGTAAACTCATTTTTTTTGCCCAAAAACTATCATCACTCTCCAGATTTTGTATCAAGCTGCTGTACCTCCTCCTGTTTGTGTGCATGTGAAGATCCAGCTCTGTTGTAGGGTAATGATGGTTGAACTAGTATAGTGACAAGATTGACTTATTTTGTTAAAGGGGGCTAAAAAAAAATCAGATTCCCTCTCATGCCCTCACTCTGCCACTGCCTGGTGTATTAGGTCCATTTAGAAAAAAGCCCCTAACACACCATCTTATAGACCACAATTCCCACAGGAAGTCAACTCCATTCAGCTACCTGAACAGTTATTTCTGGTGCATGAAGGCATTTGCCTTCAAGCAGGAAGCCACAACTGAACAGCGATATGGGAAATGTGGGTCAGACTGGAAAAGTGATCATTTTTATCACTGTGTGAGGAATCCAGACTTATACTGCAAGCATGAAAGGCCGGCTCCGGGTCAGGAGGCTGGTGTTATGTAAAAATGGGTTGCATTCACAGTGTGATTAAAAGAGTTAGACATAATGAAGCTAAAACAGGAGTCTTACCTCTAAAATCTTGCACCGCTCAGAGTCACACTTGATGTCTTCGCACGGATGAAACATGCCCAGTGTCACACAGTTCAGCAGGATCACCAACATGGACGCCCGCTCGAACCACGTGGAGGGTGGCAGTTAAGGAATACAACACAGAGAGATGACAACAGCAAACAACAGGAACAAAAGTATGCATTTTCTCCAGTGACCTCATTATCCCCAGCTCAACTGACAAAGTGAGGCACGTTCACCTCTTCCTGTTCAATTTACCATCAAAAACTGTGTTTGAGAGCAGAATGAGCCATAGAGGAATTTAGGAAATGGGAAAACCCACCTGCAGCTGTCACTGCTCCCACTTCACACCGTTAAGCAAAGATCTGTTAGCGAGGCGTGCTGGTAAATGTTCAGATTGTTGGCGAGGGAGCTGGATAGGCACTTTAAAGAGGCTGTGCAAAGCAAAGCGGAGAGCTGAGGCGAAGCTGCAACAAAGAGGAAAGTTGGCGACTGTGAAAACACATTTAAAGCGTTTGAATTTTACTGACAGTCGGGTCAAAGTAGTCCTGATGTATTTAGGCTAAACGCCAGCATGAGCAATGTGACACTAATGATAATCAATGGGGAGACTAAGCAGATGAGACTAATACAGTTCTACACACACACACACACACACACACACACACACACACACACACACACACACGTTTATTTGCTACAGCAGCTTCAGTCAGCACCTTCACCGCAGGCTGGCTAACAAAGTTAGATGAAATAGATGGTTTGTAAGACGGTGTGTGTCTGTGGAAAACTGCACTCTTCATGCATGAAGGTGTGCGGGTGTGAACATGAGCGCGCACGTGGCAATGGACAAATGACCTGCCCAGCCTTTATCGCATTTGTCGCCATGTGCTCATTTGTCTCGGCGACCCACTGGGAAGTTGGGTCAGTTTGGTCCCGAAGTCACTGAAAACATAAGAGCAGGCCAACTGACTGTTGTTTTTTTTCTCTTTTTAATTTTTCTTTTTCCACTTTCTCTTTTGGTCCTGGTCAAATCTTAACCTTCCCAGTCTGGTATATTTTTCATTTATGGGCTGAGCACTTTAGTGCAGGATCCAACAAAAGTCAAATCCAGAGGATCAAAATAATTATTTTTTTTAATACATCATGAAAATAATTAGTTATTTCTTTCAAAAACAAATAGATGCTTTGTGCCTGATGGGTCCAATTCTTGACCAAGGAGAAATACTGAATATTAGATATAGGCTAGAGAGAAATTGAGAGTCTGTGACCAGACGGAACCTCAGATGAATCCGCCGGATAAAGACAGTAACATCTGGAAAGCAGAACTTGATTATGTCACACACAGGAGGACGCGCAGAAAGTTCTGAGTCCAAAGCACTCAATTAAAAAAGATCAGCCAGTGCAGAGTGTTGGATCATTAAACAGGAAATAAAAACTCACAAGGGCCTCGACTTTAAAAAAAGAAAAAAAAAAAAAAAAAGCGGGTACTGAAAGCCAAAAGATGAGGCGCCTGCCGTTGACACAGAGAGGTAGTTCTGGTAACTGCTTGCGGCGAGGGACGGGAGAGGTGGGGCTAATTAAAAATAATGGGCCGCATAGGTTGTCCGTGTAGCCCGCATGAACCTTCCACATAGCAAAACGTGGTCTCTGCAGTTCACTACAACTTCTTCTCATTATTTAAACACATCATTCTCAGGGGGAAAAAAAATCGGACTCATCAGCAAGTGTTTTTTTTTTTTCTTTTTAAACTGGCTCCAAGCTGCAAGATCTTCTTTGTCAGGAGAGAGAAGCGAAAGGAGACACGTAATCCCCACAAAAAAATAATAA
This sequence comes from Zenarchopterus dispar, assembly GCA_028564865.1. Lineage (NCBI taxonomy): Eukaryota > Metazoa > Chordata > Actinopteri > Beloniformes > Zenarchopteridae > Zenarchopterus > Zenarchopterus dispar. Next base: position 418 of record JAOWBL010000855.1, on the reverse strand, counting down.
TCTCTGATAAACATTAGCAGTGCAAAAAAAAAAAAAAAAAGAATTGAATAAAATAACGAGTTTTCTTATTGGCTAGAGAGTCACTTAGTGCAGACTAGAGGTAAATCGAAAGCTGTACCAATACTATCATAAAGGCAAGGGTATGCCCTGGACAGGTCACCAGTACAACCACAAACCCTGGACAGGTAAAAAATTACAACCACAAATACTCCTAGGGTCATCTAACATTTACTAATTGACCTAATATACTGGAGTACCAGTTTTTGTCAAAGGTCCAACTCTCCAGTCCTTATAGACTATATATATACATATATATATATATACATATATACATATATATATATATATATATATATATATATATATATATATATATCATATGTAGAATATTACAATGATGCTCTTCTGCAATGAAGAG
>JAOWBL010000854.1:0-16600 GCA_028564865.1 Zenarchopterus dispar | reverse complement strand
AGATGTCTCTGGTCACAGACTTGTCTGACTGTTACTCACAGCCACTGGTGACGTTTGTTTATTATTTATCCCCTTACTTCACTTTACATTCCCAGGAGTCTCTTCAACCAAAACAAAAAAACCCACAGATTTGCATTCTCACTATGTTTTAAAAGCCCTTTTTGCCATATTGTCTCCAATTTTTATTCTGGGTTCTTCCTGTTCAGGGTCACGGCTGAGATTAAACCCAGGAAAGAGACAGCGCCAACCACCTACCACCGTGCCGCCTGCTGTATCCATCATGATCAGCTATAAATATTCCAGCATGTCACACCTCAGAGGGCTTCAATCATAAACAGCACAACAGGCGGAGATGCTGATTACTCCATCACCACTCGATAGCTGTTACAGCTAAATGCAGCAATTGCACACTGGACAGAAACCACTTAAACTCAGACGAGGTCTTTGTATGCACCCACCAGATTTTTATTACATCCCCCAACAACTTTATACATCTGAGTTACAATGAAGAGTAGCAGAATAGCTCCTATCATAAGTGCACATATGACTGATGCTCTCAATTACACACACAGACATAAAAACAGAAGTGGCACAAGATGCAAAATGAAAGGATTGATTGAAAATATTTGACTTGTACTGTAATAGAGCTTACCTGATATGAGTTTCTGGAATTCTATTGTTAGATAGTAAGGAGTAGACAACATGAATCAAAGCAGTTTTGAGTGAGTTTGCAGCAAAATGGTTATTAATGTTAATGCACAGTGGGCAGTAAAGCTACTTCCAAATAAACTGCTATTGTACGCCTTTGACTGACACTCAAAAATGTCATTCCACTGAAGTGATAGTGCACATAAGCTCCTTACAGACAAGCTGAGGAAATTTTAAGTTTGTATGTGTACAGAAAGTGTATAAAAAGGACTGTCTATAGAGGCAAATGCTGTCTAGCATCCCGGTATACATCCGTGTAAGTTTACTAACAGTGTCACTCAAACTACCATCGGTGGGTTCAAAATGAACGTTTGTGGTCTCTGCTTCTAAGTTGCTTATTTTGTCTCACGTAAATATTTAAACTATGATCCAGTTCCTGGGAAGCAGATCAGTTTGTCTGCAGGGACGCAATCAATATTATCATTTCAACAGAATCACATATTTCAATCTCACTCAAAACTGCTTTGATTCATGATTTTTTTTTTTTTTTTGGTCCCTACTAAAAGTTTAAACCCTTTACCATCTAATAATAGACCTAGTGTTGTTTCATTAACAGTGGAGTTCATAAAACCGAGTTTTATTTATGATTGGGAAGCCTGACTGCACCATGAAAAGCTGAACGTGTAGTTCTCGTTTTTAGCAGCTGCGTAACCGAACTGCATGTTATCTTTTCACAGCAGCTGTATCAATCTGACCACCGGTTTTCTTGTTTTCCATAATGCTGACTTTGTTGTATTACGTGCCTCTTTCACAAGCTGCAGCGATAAAATACGCTCTCTTCACATTTCTATTCCCATGAGATTTGGCTGGAAGGACTTCAGAGAGCTAGCGGCTTTGTGAGACTTTTTTTAGACTATTTTTTAGTAACGTCCACGAGTTGGAAAGGTTCGTTCCAAGTTTCGCATTTTAGTTTGATAACTTGGCATACTAACATTTTTCAATAATCACAAAACTCTGAATGCGACACCAACAACAACCTTGGCAGCTCAGTCACAATAATGAAGCCGGACAGATTTAAATATGATAGGATTAACTCTCTAAACAGACTTACTTATTTACTGAGCTGTCTATTTGTACCGTTTTTATGACACTCCAACTGCACGGACTTCTGTTCCTGATTTTACAGCAAACATTTACTCAAGTGTTGTGGACTAAAAGACAAGTATTGTCCTTCTTAATGCTACAGGCTTTGCCGGACAGTCTCAAGGATACAATATTGCATACAAATCTAGAAAAACTTTGCAGTGTCAGGACAAAAAAGAAAGGAGCACACCAAGAAGCATCAGCACACTAGGAGACATCAGGGTTCAGTTAAGCTCACTATCATGTAAGTGACATGCAGGATGTATAAGAGGCTAAGAAGCGGTCTGATAATCCCAGCTCTTACGTTACAGGGCTGTAATTCTGTAGACCAGTTTGCTCCCTCAGAGATTTGAGTCTCGAAGCAGAACCAATTATATGCAAATTAGCACATCAGCACTTCTGGTGTACTCTTCAAGCTTTCAAAGAGGAGACACTACAAGTGAATAGATATTCCCATGCAAACAATTGATTAATTACAATAACAGTTATTTTCTATAATGTCTGCAGTTAAATATTATGTTCAACTGTGCAGTTAAAAGCGTCTCTAATTAAATCCATAGGCCTGTGCATGACAGAAAAAGAAACTGTTAAAATCTTGCCTGCCTAAGTTTCTAATTCAAAAGGAAAAAAAACCCCACCAATTGAATTCCTTGATTTTTGCGAACAGTTGCCCTTTCAGGGCCTACGTCACTATAACATAACGTGACTAGCAGGAGACAAAACAGAGGAAGAATGATGGAAAATGCAAATATTCACAGCTGTTAAGTAGACTAAATAAAAGTGTTAAGGTGTCGTGTTGTTAGGTGCCAGAATGGTAGAAATATCGCTATAGCTCCAAACTGAAATGAAATCACATACTAGCTGCAACTCCCCATCAACAAAAAAGGAAAAGGAAACTCTGGTTAAAGGTGATACTGGTCCAGGTTACGGTGGGAGGTTTTTTTGGTTTCAGCTATGCCCCGCCCACCAAAATGCTTCCTACTGTTTCCTAACAAGAAAGGGGTCTGTACTATCTATTTTAAAGCATAAAACTGTAAAGTGTTACTTTACATCTTCCTGCTGTAGCTGAGGAGTACACATGAAGTGATGGTAACACAATCAAAATTGGTCAGGTTACGTCAAATACTTCCTCCTCAGTCAGCTGACTGGATGGATGGAGTTTTTTTTAACAGGGTGATTTTCTGGGATCAGCTGCAGACATGAACGAGATGACAATGGCTTCACTGACCCATTACTGACCCGTTCAGACATTTCTCACATTAGCATTGATGTTCCTTGTGGGAAGGTCACAGAGAAACCCACGAATTACCCACTTGTGATATTTGCCATTTAGCTGGACAGTAAATCAAGCAAGCTACGCCCCTGAAGTTCTCACAGAGTTACAATGTCCTCACATCATTTTGTGATCCAGTGGCATTTAACATTAGCGTGCAATAGTGGGAAGAAAAAAAAAAACAGAGAGTTGAAAATATCATTTGTCAACATGTCTAAACTTATAGAATAGTTGGTGTCCGACTTGTGGAAGTAGAACTGTGACTTTACCCAAGGTCTCCACCGGCACAGCTGTTTAAAACACGAGACACTGCATGACCACAGAAAACAAGAAAGCTCTCACAGTTCCTGCTTATTTATAAAAGTGTGTTGTTTTACCATGAAAATGTGTATGAACCTAACAAGCTGGCTGAGCTGTGTTAAAACAGAGGTGGGTGAAAGCTACAGCTCAACGCAGATTAATGCAGATTTGAACAGTTTTTCCTCTTGCTCATTTGGCTGAGATGATGATTAAAAATAATTTAGAGTCGTACAATTATTGTTGGTTAAATCATGTAGGAAGAAAGTTGATAATACTACCATCTTCTGAGCTGCTGAAATTAAGCTACCATCGCTTTAGGTCTCTGTCCTTCATGTCATTGCATCACTTTGAAATTGTGATATGCTGAAAGTGGACGCACACACACACACATACACACACATTTAGCTGCAGTTTGATTTAATGAACCCCTGTGTGCCTTAAAGGGGTTTAATTAAAAGATCTGTTACCATGCAGCTGCATCTTAAAAAATCTGCAGATCAACTACACAAAAAATATCTAGCGTGCAAATGAGTTTCCTTTCTGCTGGAGATTATGTTTACACCAAATTTAACTAAACCAACTATTCAGAATCCAGCTTTTAATCCGTATTTCAGGTCAAGTTTGTTGTCGAGGGGTTCCTCCATAGGATCATATGCAAAGATAAGCCTTTAAGCGAAGAGGGCTGTGTCATCATCCACTCTGAAGTTCCCCCCCTTCCCTTGCTGGAGTGCTGCCAGCTGCTTTACTTATTTACTTTTTTAGGAATCCGCGCAGAGCTGCTCTGTTTAGAGCCGGAGCGAGTCTCTGGAGACACGTAGCGTGTGCCTACAATGCAGATTCCATTTGTTACATTTATGGGGGTTGTTTGTGCATCTCCTCCACAATGGACACGTTGAATTGAATTTATGCATGACTGTGTTAAAGAAAGGTGGCAGAGACAGGGGACCAGAGAGGGATTTAGATGAAAGACACCGCCAGCAGCATTCTTGTCATCACCTCTGAAGCACGGCAGACATTTCCAGTCCTTGTTGTGTATTAATTATGCTACCTGTATTTGAGAAGCCCTCTATAAATGCAGAACAGGCAGATGATAAAATTTTCTATCTGAGGAACTGCAAGATAAGAGAAGCTGTTGAGACGCTGTAAGATGAAGACAAATCCTGATGGCTTTTTCTAATTTAGCACAGGAGAACAGCGGAGAATCACCTTCAGCGTTTTAGCTGCAGCCAAAGGGAATGAACTGAGGCTGCCGAGCTTAATAGTGTTAGTGCGATAGCGGCTGACACGGAGTTGGGTAACACCATCCATGGCATACTCATCCATCCCATTATATCTCCAACAGACAAGCAAGATAGGTGGGCCGTGCTTCATACAAATGTGCCTCCTTTTCTAAGTTTCATTTGTCACCATCTGTGATGTCTCTGAGCTGTTTGAGAGCTCTGCAAAACAGCCCTCATATAAAGATGCTGCAATCACCTAAAGACATTTCCTATTTCAAAACCAAGGATGTAACTTTTTCATGGCACTTTTCCTTTAGTAAGAGTAGAAAATCCTTTGCAATGCTACAGCTTTGTGAGGACTTAATTGAAAATCCTGAACAGATTAATTTTTTCTTTTACTTAGATTCAGTTCATTTTCTTCATTTTGTACTGCAAAATCCTGGTTTATTTATGAGCTTTTTTAAAACAAAGAAGCGTAGCACCTTTTCTTGTGTCTCAGAAAATGATTTCTTAAGGCTAAGTGTTAGGTTTCTTTGGTAATTTATGCATAAATTAATTAACATGGACGCTAATTTCAGCAGCATTGCAGCAAATCCTCCTCAGGCGGGCAGCTCTCTTTCCATATAGTCAGCGGAAAGCTGAGCAGGATTCCTTTCTCAGACTCCATTTTGCAGCACAGATGCCTTAAATGTGACTCAATTCCTTCAGAAAAATGAAGCCTATATGTTCAGATTGAGTGGGACTCGTCTAGATAAATCTTATACCCTCTTTGAATCTCAAACTTTCAGCAGTCACCAAACTTCTCAATCTCCACGCTTCACCACCATGTTTAAAATTTCTTTATTCTGCTTTGATTAAAATTGAACTTTGTTCTAAACATCCTTTCATCATCTCCACAAAATGTATATGTAAAAAAAGTGAGTGATATCCTTTTGGAAAATTAATGATACACCTATATAATGTAGACGAGGTTGCCAAATGTTCACGTAAGTGTTCGATCCTTCCCTCACGCTGTGTGTAATCTTTTTAAAAGGAACTAAAGTGTTCACTTCAAAAATCCATTTGGAAACAAGGAGAAGGTCATTTATCTTCCATGAGTACACTTTCTGGCCACACGCAGCGTAATCTTCATTAATTTAACTTTGAATTTAATCAAAGGTCCATTGTTTTTCATAAAAACTCCTAATAACAGAACTATGGATCTCACATTGCTTTCTCAGGGCGCAGTTACATCAGCCGAGTTGTACCGTGCCGTGACCAGAAACGACTGACCCTCCCAACCCATTCCCACGCTGGCTCCCACTCACATTACTCCAGTCGGAATCTTACCAGATCACAATTGTTGCTTCTACACACGTCATCATGTCATATTCATATTTCATATTCAGCTGCGGCAGAATATGAAAGTAGTGCTACTGAATTAACGCCTGTCTTTGAGTTTTCCCAGTCGGATGCCGCCCTCTTGAATTTTTGAATTCCAGTATCATGCCACTATTTCATTAAATGATTGTAAAGATGAACTGTCACGTCTATACAATAACTATATACCGTGAAGCGTACACGTCATCCATATCATGCCCAAGCACTTGTTTTCCAGCTGTGCCAGAGACTAGGAATTGTGCTGTGCTTGAGTGCAGAGTGGAGTGCTCAAACAAGCCAAATGAATCTGACTTTAGGGCCCAAACATACAGACTGCCACAGTACGGCTCTCTTCGTGTGAGTGAACCTTAAACAATGTCCCAACGAGGAGACAGCAAAATGTTCTCACCTTCGAGCAGAACCTGGCACAATGTTGGGAGGAAATAATCTTAATGCCACATCTAAAACATATTTGCAACAATTAAGGGCTGAATTTGTGTAATCTTCTGAGCTTGGATATATTTTGTGGAGAGAAGGATAATGAACAAACCTCAGATAGACTATCTTGGCACAAATCTGCCCAGAGTTCTTCTTCAATTGTTTTATTTAAATCTGGTTCCCATCTCTCCAGAAGTTATTAAGGGAGTCGATATGGTGATTTCAGCAGGAAATTAATATATTAGGCACTTCCGTAAGTTTGCTAAATCAGATTTCAGTCCCTGTGATACATTGTGGTGTGGCAGGAAGAGCAAGAATATCTGCTTTCAAATGATTTATGTGAATCATCGTGGCGAACATGAAACTGTCAATTGATAACCCAGGCGTCTGCAACGTCTCTGCAATCAGTACCTAAAATCCTTTAAAGGGTGAAGTTGTGAGAGTCAAAAAGTGGAATTGTGTTTTGTTTTTATTGTTAAAACAGTTGCTTTTATTTGAATGTACTGAGGAGTACAGTTGATGATTTATACAGCAGACCCTGCAGCAATAACAAAGTGCATTTTAAATCCGAATTATTCACACAACAGCCCCTTTAATTCTTTCGTCCTAATATTTTTAACGAAACACCACAATACTGGAATTTCAATTTAAAAAAGCAGGAGACTGAAATGAGAAAGTTGCTTCTGTTGCTGAAAACACAGAGGGCACAACGTAACCCAGAAAACTCTCTAGTCTTTTTTTTTCTAATAGCAGCATTTCTGTTTTTGAGTCACACCAACTCTCTTGCAGAGGAAGTTCATAACAGTGAGGGCAACAAAGAAAGCATCTATTAAAAATTGAAGTCATGCACATTTAATTTGCTGTTTTCCTCAAATGCAAGTCAAAAGTCTCCCGAAACACTGACGCAGGGAGTGAAATGGTGAACAGAAGAGATGAAACCCCTGCAGTAACACAGAGTTGTTTGTGGAAAGAAAAGTGGTGCATTTAAAATGCATTTATAGCACAAAACTGTCCTATTAAAAAAAAAAAAATGCAGGAACGTTTTCTTCCCCTCCGTATTTTGACTACGTGTCAAAACACCTGGGGGGAAATTCTCATGCGCAAACGGAGGTCTCTTGATTGAAGCCCATTCACTTCAGCACGTCTGGTTCTGCTTTAATTGCTCATCACTACATGCTCCGTTATGGTCGTCAGCTCGAAGGAGATGCAGATCTAGGAAATCAGCATCACTCGCCGCCTTTGGAAGTGTTTATTACAGAGTAGTGACAGTTTCTTGGATTTTAACGGTAGACATAAAAATCGACAGCTTTGGCATATTAATGCGGAGAACAGTGAGACTGCATCTCACTTGAATTATGGCTCACGGTTTTTGCTGTCATTTTACATTCTCACAATTACAGCTCAAATGACAACGGTGGGAGAGGAGATTTTGTGGATAAACCACTTCCTGTCATCTCATTTTTTAACATTAGGTGTATACATTTGCTTATTTGACAGGCCATTCATTACAAAATGGGATTCTGCCAAATGACAGTCTTTGCCTCTGGATCCTAGAGAACATTCATTTGAAGTAGGAGAAAAACTCATTCTCATTATTTCACTTTTTTATTATTTTAACTGTTTTGACTAAAATGAACATTTTTTGGTCTCATTTTATTTATTTTTTTATTATTCTCCTCTAAAAACCAAGTTTTCGCTCCAAAAGAGTTGGAAGACAGAGTAAAACCAAAATATGTTGGTGCCTAATTTAATTTCTCTTAAGCTACATTAATTTTTGTCTTCTGGAGGTTGGTTGAAACACGTCCTGATCAGCTAACAAGGCTTGAGTAAAATATGACATTTGTATTTTGTCATATATACTTAGAACAATTGTATCCCAAGAAACTTGATTTTGCATTGATTTTTGTTTTTAACATTGCTTTTCTATTTTATTCTGCCTTCATTGCTGGTTAAACATCAAGGACCATTGCAGCTTGCCTCAAAGGCCCCAAGAAATTCAGACAACCTCTCTACATCTCCTCTTCTTGTATGAAACAATTTTCAGTTGCTTCAGTTTAAAGTAATAACAGACGTGAAGGATGTTGCCTCGTTTGCTCCAGTCACCGTCCACCGTTCTGCATCATCAAAGAAAAAAATCTTTTTGTCAGCTCCAGAAAGCAGGATGAGAACATTTTCAAATTGAAATTTCTGGAGAGATGATAAACTCCAGTCAACACAAACGAGAAACACTTACATTATTACTTTTTTTTTTTTTTTAATTGTTGGGCTTGTTTTTGGAGTTTAGGATCACATGCAAACATTTAAACATCAAACCTTAGTAGCAGTACAAATACTTATGTGAGAAAGGACTCTGGTTAAATAGAAGTACCAATTCAATTTCTTTACTCAAATAAAAGTAAGAAAATACAGAATCTAAAATGTACCTAGGTGAAAAAGTACAAAGTAAAAATGATTTGTTGGGGTGGATGACCCACATCATTTGATAACCTTGCAAAACTATAAAAGTCTGACACAAAAACAGGAAATTCTTTTATTAACAACCTCCGCAGGTTGAGAACAAGGAGGACAAAATAACTGCTTCAAGTTTAATATAATCAGGACTAAACTGACCAGAGGTTCTGCATGAGCACCTGGATTGTTTTTCACAACTTCAGGACTCTCAGGATTATACTTAACATAAATTCTTTTTAACAGTTAAAAAAGTGATATATGTGACAGAGATGTTTGACAGCCTTTTAACAGCAATGTGTAACCCTGTTTTCCATTTCAGCAAAAGAACATTACGATCAACATTCAAACTTCTAATCAGAACTTTCTTTCTTTTATGAGAAATTCACTCCTCTCTGGGATTTCCAAAGTATTTTATTTAACCTCAGCAGAAGCTGGTTCTCAAAGTTCTTTGGCTTGAAAACCAGTCCAAAGGTAGGGGTGTGTTGAGCTTAGATGAAGATGTACTTTCACATTCTTGGAGCCAACAGCATTTAACAATTTTTTTAAAATATGAGCATGGATGGGAAATGTCTTGTTTTTCTGAATGCATTGTCTTCGGACTTCACAATACTCCCTGGATCCTCCTTCTTCCTCCTTGTTGTGTTGCATATTTTCTCTCCATCATAACCTGTTCAGTCTCAGTTCCTCTTTCTAATCAGTTACATCATGTCCTCATCTATGGAGGCTGAAAAAGCAACAAGGCTGTTTTGATAATGTGAGGAATAGAAAGTACAGAGTTCTTGTGTTTAAATGTTAAGTGTGAAAATAAAAAAACGTCAGGAAAAAAATACTTAAGCAAAGTACAGGTACCTGAAGAATTAACTTAATACAGTAACAAAGTATTCGTACTTGGTTACTTCCCACTTCTCCTGAAAGGGAGGAAGTTTATAATGTTTCAATGAAATATCTGTGTCATTCTTTGGTCAAAATACCACAGACACGCTGCAAAAACATCCTTTTCAACCATGTCTTTACTACTCTGTTAATCACAGGTGGTTTAAGTAGGCGGGATCTACCACTTGACTTCTCTCCAACCCTTTACTCGACAGAGTACCTGTTTAGAAACTGGTGTAAAAGCTCTGTGCTAACCACTTCAGCTGTACAGCAAATCCAGCTTAACGTGAAGTCGAATGGAGATAAAGCTGGGGAGGACAGATAATTCTGCTCTTATCTGGGTCTGTGATGTCACCATTTCCCTGCAGAGCTGAATGACTCTGAATGAGAAATTTCCAGAACTAGGCCACTCCTAACCGAGTTGTTATATAAGACCTTTTGGGTTGGCAGGGATTTCAAACACCCAAATAAACCATAGAAACAGTCTTTCTTTCTTTCTCTGTTTTGTCATGATATTCCCCTTTAACATTACTTGAAATGCCTTGAAGTGCACAAACTAGATCCTGCATCCCAGTGTGATAAAGTATAATTAAAAATAATGCTTTACGCCACTTTACATAGTTTTCCCTCTTTACAAGTCACAACATGTAAATAAGTACATTTTGGAGTCATTAGGAAGTTTATGTTGTCATTCAGGATAGGTGTAACAGGGGCTTTGTCAGAGGGGTTTATTGGCCACACAGAAGATAACGGCACATAACCCCTCTATAAACCTTGAGTTTTAATGACAAGCAAATTCCCAATGCCACGCCGTTTCCTTTTAAAGATTTGGATTGTGGCTGTTTCGTTTTTCTCTCTCTCAAGTATCCAAGTGTCACCCTTGGGAATGTCTCTTGACTCATCAAACACAACTTCATTAATAGTGCTTGTTTCAGTTTAAATCTGTAACGTTTTCTTTTCCTTAATAAAAATTCTCATGAGGACCGACTCATTCCCTTCCTCTTTGTGGTTAATGGAGCCTCCTCATTGTATTACATTTTAGAGGACAGAGAGAAATAAAGAGCTTGTAAACCATTAACAAGTGCAAACTAATGCTTTGCACTTGTAGCTGAAGCGATGCCCCTGTATACCCACATCATATTTCTGACAAATCACACTAAACTAATCAAGCAACTCTTGTCACAGGCAAGAATGTGTTGTATGACACTGCAACTAACTGATGAGGATTGATGAAGGTGACGAAAAAAGTTTCACTCACCACAAGAGATGATGAATGCGGGTGCTCTCAGAACTCAGGGTTTTTTTGTTTGTTTTTGTTTTTTTTATTTCACTCATACTGGGGAAATATGCAAGGACACAACAGTCAAAGATGTGCTCACAGATCTCTGGGACATAGTTGGCAGCTTGCTGTCCTAAAAAGCCTTAATATCACTGCTTTTCCAACAATGCAACAGTTAAAGACACACCTCAGAAGGCCTCTCTGTTTAATGATCTAAAAGAGCAGATGTTTCATCAATACTTATGAGACATCAACTCAAATGAGTCAGAGCAGATGAGAAAATAGGTATCAGGTTGCTTAAGTGCTCAAATAGATCAATGTAATTAATTTTGCAGAGGAAAAAAGAAAGGATTGATCAGCATTATCTGTGTCTACTGCTGCCTACTTGATATTCTCACATTTGAGCAGGTGAACTGAAGATGTAACATGATCACGATTTCACTGAGACTTAGGACTGTGAATGAGAATTACAAACATTAAGAAAGCACAAGAATTCAGTGATGGACCCGTGGCTTTTGGAGGGTGAAACCTGCCTCTCGACTCATGATAGCAGGGACAAACAGCAGCCCCACTATCACCCTGAACATAACAAAGCGACTACAGAAAATAAATGAAGTAATTATTTCTTTCATGCAAATTTAAGAATTGAGTCTGAGAATTGACCATGATTTTCTCTGACTTGTTTACTTATTTTGATTCTTCTAGTCCTAAGAGTAGATGGCACAGAGCCTGCATAAACACTCCTGACTTGGAATATTTTCCTGACTCGAGCTCTGGCATATTCATTGCTCCTGTACTGGAAGTTGCATAAGCCGAAGACAATACTTGGAATGAAAGCACTCTTCACTCTAGTCAGATGAATGTCAGTTTCAATCTTGTACGTGCAGCTATTTGTGGGTCCCTTAACATGTTGCTGTCAATTTTGCAATTAGGGTTCCTTGTTAACTGGAGGACCCATTACAATGATCAAATAACTGATGGACAACATATTTACTGTTTCCCTGCAGACAGAATTCAGATGAGGAGGTCTGAAGATGCACAGAGCTGTAACAAAAGGTTAGCAGTATGTCTCTTTTTTTTCTGCTGAGAACTGGTATAGAATATCAGCTGGCATTTTTGAGAAGTCAGATGACAGGAGGGCTAGCCCTTTCATGTCTACGTGATAAATATAACCAACCAGATGCTGGTAAAATGTATGCTTTGCACAGTAAATTTCTGTTGAGTTGGCTCAGCTCCAGGACTCTCAGTAACTCGAATACACAAGACAAGGATCATAAAACAAGCTCACTTGGGAAACAGGAGTTTATTTATTTATGTATTATTATTTTTACAATCCTTTTACTATTTGAATTGTGAGACGTCAGGGTGTCTGCTGTGAAAGTGTTCTGTTTGGGGCTGCTCCTGAAAAGACAAGCAACACATATGTACTAATAATATCTTATAATGTCAGTTAATATCTTAGCTCACAGGCCGGAGAGCCCTCGCTTCAGCCCATTGGACCAGTTTGTATTCAAGAGCTTATGAAGTTGAACGTGATGGTGATGGTGATGATCTTTAACTGAGATGATTGAAAATCATGAAGTAAAACTCCTCAATCTACACATGAAAAAGAAAAAAAATCTTTCTATGTCTCACTTGATTTGGTAAGGTTACATGTGGACTCGACTGCTCTTTAGACAGCATCAGTTGCTACTCTTAGATTGTATTTTTCTCCTCTGCTTTGAAGTATCTGGCAGATCCATCATCTTTATTGTATTCCCAGCACTGCCACTGGTCTCTACTCCAAGATCATAACTTTCAGGTCCAGTTCATTTTTTTTTCTTAGCTCTTATCAACTTGATCCTACTGTTGTGGAAACCATAACACATGACAAGCTTTGATTTGAAACAACAAGCACACTTCCCTCCCTCTTTTGTCAGGTCACGTGTGCTCCAATTCATATTGAACCCTAAGCCAATTTTACTCAGAATTGCATACTCTTAATACAATTAATATATCTCTGCAATCACAAGGTATATTGGAATATTTTTGGTGTAATTTTAAAGGGAGCACTTGTGAGATTTGACAAGATGTGTAAATAACAGTACATGTTACTGGTGAAGAATAAATTAAGATGGAAGACAGCAAAAATGCAAACCTTCTCTAAAAACAAACACCTTCAGGATCAGCAACTCTTTGGAATGATGCATCCAATGCTTTAAAACTCTTTCAAATCATATTCCAATATGTGTGCATGATCTCTGCAAAGCCTCCTCTACAAAAGTGAAGTAAAAGAAAATTAGGGAGATTATGCTTCAGAAAGTCTAGGTGAGGTTTCCAAAACGGCCATTTTGGCACAGTTGGCACCATCTGTGCCATTTGCATTTTCTCATGTGCAAAACTATATATTTCATTTTTATAGCACGAATGGTGTTCAGTGCAGTCCGGTACAACAGTTTTGATTTCCAGTTTTCATTTGAGGTGTGTATTGTATGGGTTTGATGCAGTTCTCCGGGAGTGGAGCCAGAAATGTCTTGCGGGGGTTGTCATAGTGCCCCCTACATAAGTTTGATATGTTGTAGAAGTTTCATTTGGTAATGATTTGAGGGTTGCTTTTTTTTTTTTTTTTTTTTGGCACATTTTAAAAATGTTTGTGCAGGGTTGTGGCCCAGGTTCTGCTTTTTAATTCGGTGTGCTACGTCACTATAATCTATCTGATTAGTGCATTGTTTACTTCAGTGTTTGATAAGTGCTCCTTGAAGTCCACAGGTTTGAGGATGTTAGGGTTACAAGGGCTAATGTATGAATAAGTCTCCTGTATTTGCAAGATTACTGCCTGAGTGCCAAGAGACTGATTAATAAACAAGCTTGCATCTCCTTTAGGTTGGACTGATTAATGTTTGCTTGCCAGAATGTGAAAACCAGTAAAAATCCTCTGGCACTACCTACCCTTATGCACCGTAGCACAGGATAAAATACCCTACATCTGTAGGAGATCAAGTGGGAATGGTCATCTATCCCTCCAGATCACCCCTGGCTCCAGCTACCATCAGTTATAGTGCACTTTAAGGGAGACTTCCAATATCCTTTTTTCAAATGTTAAGCTTTCCTGAGATATGTCAGTAACATGCTTTGGTCAAAATACCACAGGGATATAGTACATAATCATCTCATAGGGCAATGTCATACTAGCTGTTTATAAGGGATGCAGAAAGGCTCTGGAGTCGAACCCCCTGCTCCCTGGGACGAGCGTTGTTGAAATCATTGTTACAGCTTTTCACCTCAGCCTTCTGACGAACAATAAATGCAGCATGATATGAAGACAGGTCTGTGATGTCACTGCACCATGCAAATCCATGCAACTCAGCAGTGTTTTTTCCTAATATGTTTCCCTTTAAGCAATGTCCATATTAACTTCACTGTTGAGAACAAGAGCTCACGTCCATCTTTTACATAGAATCTGTTACAGAGCCCTACTGCAGGAGTCGTATGATATTCATACAGGCATCAGCAGCATCACTCATCCTTAACTATCTGGCAATGAGATCTTACAGTCAGGCTGAGCGATACACAGTGAAGTGCAACTCTATTGCTAGATGCTGTAATTACAGTCAAATTATGACAATTTTCACATAGGTGAAGATAAGTTAAATCCATTGAAAGAAAGCTCCAAAAAAACAAAGATGAATTAACAAGTGCAAGTAATGCACCTGAAGGCAGTCATGGGAATAAACAGGCAACAGTAATGTTCAAGTCACAGTTTAAAAAACAGTCCAGACATGAAGAAACTGTAAAGAAGGAAGCAAGAGAAATAACAATATAAACTAGAAAATGTTTGAAGAGGAAAGGGTGGCAGGAAAATCTGACTAAGAAGTTCAAAGATGATGTGACAAGCAATGAAGAGACGAGAGGGGTTCAGCTTGTAATTACAGCTGACTGATTATAAGATTAGGAACAGGTGTCGCACAAAAATGAAACAAAATTTCACAAAAGAAGAAAAGTTTCCAAAAATTCATAAGAATCAAACTTTTCAAGCACAAAATAACAAAATAGAGACCTAAATTTGTGACAAATGTCCATCGTGTCCTGCCCCCTCAGTTTGTTTTAAATTTTGAATCTGTCAGTCTGATGTTTGGGATATTTGTCGGCATGCTTCTGTTTGAACTATCCATTCACGCATACACCTGAGACGCTACCTGATCATGATTGTGCCGGTGAGGACATGCTGGGTGAACTCTCGTGACTTCTTTGCACAGTTTAATTCATGAATCCAAATGATGGGGTTTATTCGCTTTCCCTGCTACTACATCACATGATCAGCCGGGATGTAGCCCTGGTTGGTTTGACATGTTAATGAAAAATAAATACCAGCCCGGACTTGTGGCCTAAATAATATGTCATTGTCGAGGTCAGACAGGCGAACAGTTTTGAGGAATCTGAAGGAACCTGATTTGCAGTTACTCGAAGACAGAAAGGAGAATTGACACGAGAAACAACAATGAATAAATGGGGAAATGTCAGGTTGGTAATTTTAGTTTGGTTCTTTAATAGGATCCTCTGTCTTAGTACAAATGAGACGTGACAGAATGCCAAGATTTTATTGACCAGCTGACATTTAAACCATCGGAGGATTCCCTGCCTTCGCCAATCATCCCCGCTTCAAACAAATGTTGCCTTGCAATTCTCAAAACGATTGGCTCCCTCACTTCTCAGTGCTATCAGCCACACAAAATAAAAATTGTTTCTGCCAATGACATGTCTACACACACTCTCAGGAGCAAGCACAAATATTTGAACGTAGATCATGCCACCCTGGGACACATTGCTCTGAAACACTTACCTCTGACTCAATACTGTTGTCTAAAGGTCAGGTTATACAGAATTTGTTGAAGACACCTTTTAACTTGACTAGTTTACACAGGAAAGCAAACACACTGGATCAGATCAGTTGATCTTAGACTGTTTTTTTTTTTTTTTTTACATTGATATGTTCTTGAATCGGAAACTATCTAAAAGATGTTTTATAAAACAGTTTTCAAATTGATGCAATCAATAAAATGTGCATTTTGTGTAGCTACAACTGACAGACTTTGACTATTTTACTGCTTTCCATGAATGCCTCTTACCAGAATAATAACGTAAATAAAACAATTTGATTTTACAGAAATATGTTAAATGAGCTCAACCAGTTTAATTAGTTTAGTTTAGTTTCTTTGAAAGGGGACAATACAATTTCATAAAACACATGATTACATATGGTTAAAAAAGCCAGAATTATTTATTTATTTATCTAAATCATCATCATCAGAGGGGGAATATTCCTCTTCAGAATCTGAGCCAGCGATGACTGGCTTTCTATTTATTTATTTTTTTTGTAAGGTGAAAATTAATGTGGAAGTGAAAGTGTCCCCCATCAATCCTCTTGACAAATCAATCCAAACAAGCTCTACTAAGCCTGAGCTCTGTCAAAGAGGACTAAAACAGTACAGTGAAAAGAAAAAGTAAACAAAAGAGGGTTGTGATGGGTGTAATGAAGTGGTTGTGTATGGTATGGTGTGATATGTGTGAATGAAAGCATGGTGTTTGTGTTGGATGTAACACCCCAAAATGTGCAAGAGCTGGGATATTTAGAGTTGG
>JAOWBL010000853.1:0-16606 GCA_028564865.1 Zenarchopterus dispar | reverse complement strand
CAGGTGTGTTGGAGCAGGGAGACATCTAAAACCTGCAGGACACCGGCCCTCGAGGACCAGGATTGGTGACCCCTGCTGTAGTGCATTAATTTCCTTAAGGTTATTTAAGGTTTGTTGGGGAAAAAAATTTATACTCTTTTTGTAGATACAATAAATCAGTCTTCAGACAAAGGTACTTTTCAAAAAACAATTATTTTTATTATCATTAATATAATTAATACCAGGGGAAGATGATTGACATTTTCAAATGACTTCCCATGTTTAAGCAGCCTACCAGATTGTTATAGGCACTTTAATACCGCTTTGTTTATTTTGTGGAGAGCGGCTGAGAGAGAAAAAATGTAAAGGGTATATAAGCCATTATGCCGATGTATAAAGTTTTTGTATTTTTACCTTCCTGTTTTGCTATATGAAAATAAATGTTAAATAAAACACAGGGTAGTGCATTGTACAAATGGCTAATTATTATCCACGACAAAAGCTCATGCTATTATATCATGAAACCGTGGCCATGGTAATATATATTTGCTGAACCAGAACAAGAAACTTTTGTCTTTTTTGTGAACGAATTTCGCTGCATGTACATATAAATTTGCAGTATGCTGCATAGGCGAGCACAATCATTTGCCATATTTAACAACCGAATAGAGACCGATTTCTGTTTTTTTTTCTTCTTTTTTTTAAAATTTGTGTATTAGACATTTTTTGTGACACCTTATTGTTTTAAAGCCTAACATTGAACAACTTGCATAACTGCCCTTCTGGCAATTTGCTACGTGCCCAGGCACATTAATTATAAGAAATACGGTACATAAACGGACAACCATGCACACTCACACTCACACCTACGGGCAATTTAGAATTGTCAATCAACCTAACATACATGTTTTTGGACTGTGGGAGGAAACCCAAGTACCTGGAGAAAACCGACAGTCATCTTGTGTAAGACTATTATTTGCACACCTTCTTGGTGTCCCCTGCCAGCTAATCATTCTCCTTGCCCTCCCTATTTAAACAAATCTCCAGCTCTCACTCTTTGCCAGACTGTGTTGTATTCTATACCTTCTCCTGAATTCATTTGCCTTTTTCTGGATTTGACCCATACCTGCTCTTCCTGGACCTGTCTTCTGCTTCAGACTCATTAGTACCTCCGCAAAGAAACCTTTGTCAGTTTGTTGCTAACCTGGATTGTTCATTGGACCAACTCTTTGCCTCACCCAGATCAGTTCCTTTTCCTGAGGTTATCTACCTGTCTTAGCTTCTGACACTGGACTTTTGTTCCTAAATCTGTCTTCTGCCTCACACTAACTGATCTAAAAACCCTCCTGGTCTCTGGAGTATTACCCCAATCCTGTGTGGTTATCATCTTGCCACACCTTATCGCCTATTCATATTTGTATTTATAAATATTTTAACTACCTCTCCTTAAATCTGTTCAGTTGTCATTTTAAGCCTATTCTGTTCAATCCTTAAACAAAATGTTACAGTTACAATCTGTCATCAAAATGGATTCAGCTGACTAATCTGATTGGAAGACTTGTAGAATACTGAATTCAGCCTTTGACACAGATGACCCATAATTGAATCTGGTGTCCTTTCTTTGGAGTTGCTTCAAAACTGCTTCCTTTCTCTGTCACCTCTGCATCAAACCTTTTACCAACTTCTGAATAATGTTTTTTTTTTCCGGATTCAGTGAGTTCTGTAGGAACTGAAGTACATCTACCCATTCTTTCTTATATCTTGAGATGGTGTGGTCAGTGCACTGAAGCTCTCATGTACTTGTATCAGGTTTGACTCATTTTAAATGTACAAATATGAATGCAGTGTTTTCCCCTGTCGGGAGAAAACCCCTTAAGCCAAACAGTGACAAGTAAAAACTTCCCTGTAAGAGGGATAAAAACCTTGAGCAGGACCTGGATCGTAAGGGGGAAACCTTCCTTTTTTTTTGTCTGGATATATTAATAGTAATACTAATTTGGCACAACCTGAAGGCATATATGTGGATTATTTATTTTGAGGTACAGGGGTGTGTGTGAAAGTGTGTTCCCTTCACCAGCCCTCTTAACAGTCTAATAAGGTGAAAATCTCAAGCAGGACCTGGCTCATGAGGAGTGACCCTCCTACTAAAGACCAGCCGAGTACAGAAAGAAATGAGGACGGAAATGGGACAGAGAGGATAAAGAACAGAGAGAGGAGAGGCACAAATTTATTGTTAATATTACATAACACAAAATATGTTAGTGGTCATTATCCATTAGCTGAAGAACTAAGAGTTCTATATACACATGACTGATATATGGTTAGTTGGTGTACTACAGGTGTAGACAGTAGACACTGAGGTGGTCAAACGGTGAGACTGCAGGTCAACATCCAGCTCGGAAAGTTCCGGTTTGAAAACATATAAAAAAGACAAAAAGAGGAGCAGACCAGCACAACAAACTACAAGAACTATGGAGCACAGTTACGTGCCTAATTAACTGCTATGGAATGTATGTACTCTAGAAAGAAGGGGAATGGGGAACAAAAACAATAACCTCTGTTTTGTTGGTATTTAAAAGTGAAATACTTGTGGACATCTAGGCCTTAGTCTCTGTCCCTAAGACATGGTGTTATATGTAATCCAGCCTCTATTTGGTTGGATGCTTCTTTCTCTCTGACGTTCTCACTGCTTGTTCAGTTTCTGATTTTGGCTCCTTGAGTCCTATTCTATTTATCTGAAGATCTGTTCAGCCATATGTTTTTCGATTTTCTGTTATTCCTCATCTGAAATTTCATCTCCTAATTTTTCGTCTTATTGTGTTTTATCATTTTCTAGAGCCATAGCAGCTGCTGTGTCGCTGCTGTAGTTGTGACCACTCCAAGATGGTGGCTACGTTTCCTGCACTCCAGTAGTCAATGCAGCATCTACTCTTTATGTCTATGAACCCTGAAGAAGAGAAGCCATCACTGACATCACTGTCCTGCACCTTTCCAATCCGTTTGAATTATGGAACACTTTTTGTGGGATGGCCATGAAAATGAAAAAGCAATGTCTTTTTGTTATCATTTTAAGAATGAGCTGTCTTGAAGAAGAAAAAGAAAAACCAGTTTGGATGATTTATCATTAATCCTATTTGTTAAAAAAAAGGGAAAAAAATGCAGCTGTATTCTGAAAATGAAAAAGCATTTTTGCTGATGCAGAATGATATATTACTAAATATCCAAAACAGCAATAGGATATTCAAAGCAGAACAAGACAATAATACACACTGTGAGGAGCCTCTTAACCAGGTCTCAAGAGCTTCTAAAATGTTGCCTAAGAAATAATCTCCACTCTGATAACTGCAGGCCCCAAAAGAAAATATGATGTTTTTAAGTATTTATTTACAAAAATCACATGATTATATTGCGTAGCGCACCCATTCACCCAGCACATCTCACTTAAGTTCAAACAACTTTAATAAAACCACATAACGAATGCAAATGCACCACTCAAAAATTTCATATCCAAAACAAAAGCAAAACCATGTTTGAGAGGTATATAAGAAAGGAAAAATGCAAATTTTACACAGTCAGTCACTATGCCGAATTCATGATCATAGGTGAGGGTTAAAACATAAATGGAGCCTTGCTTTTTGTCTTCACCACAATGTTCTGGTAGAGTGCCTGTTGATCTCTTGTTCCATCCTATTCTCAATCTTCATTAAGACTTCTGACAGGCTGACAGGCATCTCTTAGGTCCTCTGCTGTGACAACCTTGGAAGTTTTCAGTGAATAAAATGCTCCGAATTCAAAAATACTTTATTAATCCCTGAAGGGAATTCAAGACCAGATGATTATTCCCACACCATGCCACAAAATGGTCCACCAGTTTCCTGTTCTCAGTCTCTTACTTATATTTACATATCAGTCTATCCTTGATACACACCTCACAACTGCAGAATCATCTCAGTATTTCTGCAGATGACAGAATTCCAACTTGTACCACAAAAAGGTGAAAGAATAGTAATAATGGAAAAGTTACTGCAACAAGGTGTCACTATAAGCGGCGTTATTCTAAAACTTGTGCTACAAGTTACAATTCTCACCTTCAGAGTAAGTGTTTGTGGTTTTACCAGGTAACTTTAAGACCAAAAAAGGTTTTAAATGGTAAACTAGTGTGCATGCTGGGGCACACTAAAACCTTCGCTCAAAAATCGCAAAACTTGCTTGGTTTAAATACTGGACATATCTCTGACATTTAAATAGGTTTCTCAAGCAGTAAGCCACATTTAAGTTTACGTAACATATCAGATGTTGCAGTTTACTAGTTAAACTGTAAAAATGATTACTAATAATGTACCGACTAATTTGGCACTGAGACCCACTAGTGTGTTTAAAAAAAAAAAAAAAAAAGTTGACTAGCTAATGCTTCTAGTGTTACAATTTTTTTTTTTTGCTAGTGTAGCCCGAAAAGCTAGTTAGACAAAAGCGTTACTAGTCACCAACAATTTTTTTTTCCTAACTAGTGCGACAAAATACTAAACTAGTGTCAGCAAAAGACCAACTGCTGTAGATGGTTAGAAAAAAAACTCTGGTAATAAGCATATGGAAAATGTTTATCGGGCTTGCCATACAGAGAAAGTGGACGTTTTAATGTTTGAACTGTTGTAAATTGAATTATTGGTGCTAGGGGGCGATGTATACAGACTATACAGTAATAATGGCGGTCTACGGAGAGACAATGTTATTTTAAACTCTCAGGAATAGCGGAAACAAGGTGGGTGTATGAAGATTTTCATGTGCGTAAGAAAACAAACAACAGGATTTATAAAACCGTTTCGGCTCAACCTAGCTCAAGCGTTTTCAGAGTTTTACCCAGCAGTTTTGCTCGGGACTCGATCCCGAGCTCGAATTCTGCTCTCCGTGTTGAAGACGAGGTACTTCAACAGTTGCCACCAGGGAAGAAGTCCAAACTGTGTCCTTAGTGAAGATTTAATAGTGGTCGTCGCTGCTATTACGTTGTTTTCAAGAGTAGTAAAATAAATGTAGCGCTACACATTACTTCCACGTTAGCCATTTAGCTTAGCCGTGCATGCTAGCCAAAAGGACTTGCTAGGAGGTGGTTTGACATTCTAGGAAACAAAAATCAATGTGTGTGTGTACATATAAATACACACACACACACACACATACATACATATATAGAGATATATGTATAAATAAAACGGAGGTCTCAAACGTACTTGTATCCACCATGCAGCGTAATTTTATGTACATTAAAAGTTCTCAAAAGCACACATTACACAAAACAATGAACTTTTACTAATTCCTGAGAAAGCATAAAGCTGTGTCATTACTGAAAAGTTTGGCGCTTCAGTACGAAAACACCTGTGAAGGCTGACTCCAGAGCTCATCACCAGGCTAAATAGTAGTTTCAAATCAGGAAAGTACCTGTGCAGCGGATGTCGGATGTAATATAGTAAAGATAGCCCTTCGTTGTATTTTCTGTCTTTGGGATGTTGTTGCCACAGTGGGAACATATTAACATTTAATGAAATATTACAGTGTGCAGATTATTTATTATACATATTTTTCAAAACCTTTAACGATTGTATTTTGATATTATTCAAACATCCATGAATTATGCGTCTCAGTCTTTCTTCCTGTCTGTTTCTTTTAGCTCTAAGAGTGAATTTTGTACATGAAGAGGCATTTTACAGGACAACCTTAGCCCTAATTCAGAGAATATGGATCCCAGTGACTCTGCACAAGGTTTGAAGTAACTTTTCTTATGTTTGTTGCTGGACTCTTTTGCAATACTGTAACAATGTTTCCTTAATATGTGTTAATATAATGTAGCAACAAAAGCATAAATTGATTTTAAACTATAAAATTACGAGGTTTTGATAATTTACAAATTACTTAAATGTATGCCAAATCACATTTATTTATTACCATATTTAGATCGGTTTGGTGTTTTTTGAAATTATGGTGTAGACACAGTGTTTATTAACATAAGTTGAAGATAATTATTCATTATCTGTAAAATAAGGCCTGTTGCACAAAAGTAGAATTAAGAAATCTGGGCTGTCTAAGAAAGCGGTACTTGACATATTTTTATGCAGTTTATCCTGACTTATTTCATTACACAAATGCTAAACCAGGATGACAAAGATGCAGCTCTGTCAAGCTGGGTATAACTAATATGGTGTGTGTCCACATTCACATCTCTCTTCAACAAGGCAAAGCAATTATTATTTATTTGTATAGCACATTTCATGCACAAGGCAACTCAAAAAGCGTTACAAAGAGATTGACAGGAAATAAAATATGAAAAAAAGAGCATAAGAATGCAAGTAAAGTGCATAATAAAATCACAAAAATACATTTAGAGAAAAAAGAATAAAACAGCTTAGAATATATAAATAAAAACTGCAGCAAAATTAGACAAAACAAAGGGATGGAAAAACAGCAGAGTTTTCAGTTTAACTTTATCTGTAGTTGGCTCACATTTAATATAGATAGGAAGTGTATGCCATCTGTGTGCAGCATAGTAGCTAAATGCACTTTCAACCTGTTTGATTCTAACTCATGGTTCTATCAGTTGTTTTTTTTTTTTTTTGGTTCTGGTTCTATCAGTTGACAGCATCCTAAGGATCTCTGAGCCCTACTTGGTCTACAAGAAGATGATATATGTATGCTGGCCAACATTTTGTTTGTTAATTTGTAAACTAACAGCAACACTTTAAAGTCTATCTTGGAGGTAACTGGTGTAAGGATCTCAGGAGTTCAGTTTTCCTGGTTTATGTTAAAGCTCTCGCATCAGTGTTCTGGGTGAGTTGAACTTGTTTAATGGTTCTTTTTGAGAATACCTGGCAGAAGAATGTCACAGTAGTCACATCTGCTGGAGATGAAGGCTTCTATAAATCTGCTGTGGACATCAGATCTCTGACTCTTGATATTTGTTTTAGATGATTAAAAAGCTGTTTAAGTTACATCCTTGATGTGGTTGCTGAAGCCACATCAAGGCTGTAACCCCAATGTAACATCAAGGCTGAGTCCATTAAAATCCAAGATTTCTAACCTGGGTTTTGTTGTGGAAAAAAAAGGATCTGATACCTCTGTATAAATACATTTTAACCACTAGGTGACTGCAATACCTGAATCAGACTGAAATAATATAATAGCTCTCTAAAATAAAGACTTGGCATTGTGGCTCGAATTAGTGAATTATTTAATTAGCTTTTTCTTGCAAAAGGGTCAAACTCTACATCTCAAGTTTACGTTAAGCACATTTGCTGCTGATCCTGATTCAGTACTGTTAGTGCGGGCCTGACCCTTGTCAGCTCTTTCTACAACTACTCAGGTGATGTTCCTCTCAAGAAGATCCTCTTAAAGGTGATGCCAGCAAGGGTCGACCCAAAAGCATTTCACATAGAGCTAAGTGAGTTAGTCCGTAATAGTTTATTAGTATTAGCAGCAAATCATTCACACCATTCAGTTCAATCATTCACCAAAATGAAAAAGAAATTTGAAAAACAAAACCAATGACAAAAAAAAAATCACTGCAAAGCAACAAACCAAACTCTCCAAATCAAAAACGTGTGTGTGTGTGTGTGTGTGTGTGTGTGTGTGTGTGTGTGTGTGTGTGTGTGTAATAAAATGTAAAAAGTAAAAACATGGGAAAACTTTATTTTTAAAAAAATGTTTAAAAAAAAAATTGTGTATGTGTCATACTTCAGGCATCAAAGTGTTAACCAGTCAGAATCTAAAAAGTTTCTCAATTTAAATATTTCATTGTAGTATCTCCAAGATCAACAGTCAAGATCAACCGATCAATTGTTAAACAAATGTATCTAAACCCACAAGAATATCAATGTCTAACTGTCAGACAATTTACAATTTATGTTTAGACAACAACATCTGTCCTCAACAGAAACATATCTGAACGATAATTTGATTCCTTTTCCTGTTGCACCTGAAACACATTATAATTATAATGAAACAGAACCACTGTTAATTTTGAAGAAATCATCCACCTAAACAACACAACTACAGAGATAACAACTAATCAATATTAGCTCCCAACCAGCCACGAAATTATCAAAACAACAAATAAACCCCACTAAATCGCATAAATCTTTAGCTTCAATTTAGTTTATAAGTTTGAGGCTTCACTTCCATGTATGACGTAAACACCTGAAAATGCATAAAAGTAGCTCACTGACGTCACGTTTCTAATCTGAACCTGATTAACACATTTCACATCCCTGCAGTCTTTAATTAATGGCCTTTAAAAAAAAAAAAAAAAGTATTATGTTTCTTCTAGAAGCTAAACCCTGAAAAACACCAACTTATCTTAAGTTTTGAATCATAATCAGAATGACAGATTAATCATGTCTCACCCATTAATGTAAAACTATTTTAAAAGGTTATAAAGTCAGCATTTATTTGTTGAAGAATCATAAATTGTTAGATGTTCTGGTCAAAGTAGTACAATTTAAAGTAAAGTCTTGTGAATGGATTTAGTTTTTGATTTGATTTTACTCCCTTGAGTCTCTTATCTGCACATTAATGGTCAGGTCCTGGTTTGTCAATAGATTCAAATAATTTAATCCGTTAAATTAGTCTGATTCTTACTTAGTCCAGAATTATAATTATTTTTAAAAATCATGATAATGCAGCCTACAATCTCCCCTGTGTGTCAGGAATTATGTCAAATAATTGTAGCTTTAATTGTCAGTAGTGTTAAAGAATTTCAATGTTTTAATGGCTCAGAAACATTTTTTTTCATTGAATTCCAGTCTAACGTTATGCTAATGTAATCCAATTTATTTGAAAAGAGTTTGAATTCATCTTACTTTAATGTTCATAAATACAGATACCGTATTTCTCCTAATTAACGCACCTGGGCGCCTAGCAAATTACTGACAGGGCGCCTCTATTTAAGACCTAATTATGCAAGTTCTTTAGTGTTAGGCTTTAAAACAATAAGGTGTCACAAAAAATGTCTAGCATACAAGAATTAAAAAAAAAAACCAAATAATTCTCTATTTGGTTGTTAAATATGGTAAATGATCCTGCTCATCCACGTAGCATATTGCTAATTCATATGTACATACAACGAAATTTGTTTAAAGAATTAACTTTCTTATCAGCACTTTCTTTCGATATAAACATACCAGTAATAAAAAAAAAATGAGGACTGAAAAAAAATCCTATAAGCTACAGATAGCAAATATCAACAAAATTTAATAAATCCGCTCTTGCCTGTTATACATTATACCGGCCAGTAGCACGTAGTAATTGTGCACTCTTGATGACGTCATGTATAACGTAAACAAAGCGCTGTTAAAGTGACAGTCACAGTACATTT
Source organism: Zenarchopterus dispar (assembly GCA_028564865.1). Lineage (NCBI taxonomy): Eukaryota > Metazoa > Chordata > Actinopteri > Beloniformes > Zenarchopteridae > Zenarchopterus > Zenarchopterus dispar. Next base: position 7,269 of record JAOWBL010000853.1, on the reverse strand, counting down.
AAATATCCAATAGATGAAATACTGCATAAGATTAGGAAAATTTTGAGTAAGGAAAGTGTCTGTCTCTGCAAATCATAACTCTTGATCGTAACTGGGATCAATTTTTATGGAAACTGGCATAAAAATAATAGCTACACCCTGGCATTGTCCATGGGGGGCGTCTATTAGAGCAGGAGTGTTAAATAGGAGAAATGTGGTAGTTCCTTTTTCTCTACTAGAACCTAAAACGCTGATCTTCCACCAGTTATGAAGACTATGGTTCTCTAAATTTAGTCATGCCCAAGGACTCACCAGGTCTTAGCTCCACGTTGCAGGGACAGGTCAGGTGTTGTTGGACAGGTCAAGTGTTCTTTGGACAGGTCAGGTGTTCAGCTGTAGCTCTCCATGACCCCCACAGGACCAGAACCACTGCTGCCTCCCTGTAACAGCACATCGTTAGTCTGGTGAATGTAAATACACATCAACAGTTTCTGTCTCTGAGAAGGAAATGTCCTTCAGTTGCTCCAGATAAACACACACTTTGGGCAGTCCATCACCAATGTCCTATATGTTTGTATATGTATTTATGTGCATATGTATGTATGTACACACACACACGCACACACATACACACATATATACATACATGTATGTATGTGTGAATATATATATATATATATATATACATGTACATTTGTGTGTATTTATGTATGTGTGTATATATGTATGTATACATGTACAGATACATGTACACTTGTACATTCACACATGTACATAGACTGTTATGTATCTTTCATGCTTAGTTAAGTGTTTGCTTATGTGTAGTTGAGATATCAGAACCTCATTCCAAGTGTTGACATTTCACCATTTTTAAACTTGTGTTTATAAATTCTGACTATTTCTAATGAAAGGAAGTTTTTTGTAGTTATTTAACATATATATTTTTAACATTTGCTGGTTTGAAAGGCCTGTGTTCAGATTCCTTTTTTATGTTACGCTATAGGGCCACAGACAAACTTCTATTTTGAGACTGATTGTGCTGTTTAGTTATTAATTCCTGATATTCAGGTGGTGCCTCGTTTTGATTTAGTTGTTTTGATGATTTATTTACATTATTATAACTGTCATCAGACAATTATTAATAACCATTTAATAACTAGACTAGAAGTCCCTTTTGTTGCCGAAACATCCGTCAATCCATCTTTCTCTGCTTATCTGAGGTCAGGTTGTGGGGGAAGTAGCCTAAGTAGAGTAGCCCAGACTTTCCTCTCCTCTCCTCAGCAACTTTGTCAGCTCATCTGGGGGGATCCCAAGGTGTTCTCAAGCCAGCCGAGAGACATAGTCACTCTAATGCAGAGGTCTCAAACTCAGGTCCTCAAGGGCCACAGTCCTGCATGTTTTGGATGTATCCTTGCAGCAACACAGCTGATCCTAATTAATGGTCATCATTAGCTTGTCATCAAGGTCTGGACAACTCGTGGCACAGTCATTTGTATCATGGTGTGCTGAAGCAGGGAAGTATCTAAAACATGCAGGACTGTGGCCCTCAAGGACTGGAGTTTGAGACCCCTGCTCTAATGTGTCCTGAGAAAACCTCACCAGGGAGGCATCCTCACCAGATGGCCGACCCACCTCCTGTCGCTACTCAGTGAAACATTTAGGAGACTGGACCCATGAAAGACAGAGTCAGATCTTGGATAAAAGTGATCTTTGTATTTATAAATACAAATATAGGGATTTGTATTCATAACTTTTTAGTGTTTCTGATGTAACGGTTAACCAGCAGGTCAACCTCACTTATGACTGATTTCACTTCACTCCTTTTTGTTCAGATGCCATATGTCAAATTCTCTAAAAGAGATAAATCATTTCAGCTGTTGGGGTTGAAATATTTCATTGTGAATGAATCATAGATTTAAACACAATTGGACAGGTAAACCACAACATCACCTTATTGGTTTCTGAAGAGTAGTTTTGAAACATCTTCCCATAATATGCGGTGCCATATTGTTTGGGATAAAAGGCCCAGGATGCCGGTTAAAAACATGTCGCCTTCAGCTCAATCAAACCCAGCTGTGGCTACCAGCTCCTTCCACTGATCTGCACTGGAATAGCAGTGGTTTTTTTAGATGTTTGCAGTGGAATATCTCACTTCAGATGTTTTTGAGGTGAAATCACAAGTAAGCGCTATATTTAGTAGATGTCATGTTAGTGGAAAGTGATGATTGCTTTGCTGAGCGTCATGGCAAAATGATGAATAATGAAGTGAAGAAGTTAAATGATTTCTTTTGGGGCATTATTAACAAATTATTAAAATGAATGAAAGCATGGTTCGGTTTTTGGGTTAATAAATTAATTTAGTTTCTTATTTCTCTTCCAGAAATGATTACGTTAAAGCATAAAAGTCCATCACCAAATAAACTCCGAAGTATTGTTTTCTTGTTTTGAATATGCTACTAGTATGCATAGTCCTTTGGATCTTTTTATATCAGTTTTCTTTCTTTTCTTTTTTTTTGTTTAGCTTATTTTGTAATGTAGTTTAATGCATTTATATGAAATAACAAAATCACTCTCCTTGCAGGGCAAAAGAATCCATCAGAGCAGTGTCTTCATCTAACATCGAGCTTGAAAGGAAGACAAAGAAGAAAAAATCCCAAATATCTTATTTACGAAACTGATTACATGGATGTTGAAGAAAATGTCAAACAGGAAATGCCAAGATCAAGCTCAAAGGGGGAAGGAAAATCTTCTCAAAAGAATCTAGTAAAAAGTAAAAAAGCGAAGACTGTCAAACAACAGAATTTAAATGAAACTGCAGTGGAAACACCTAGCAAAAGGAAAGCCAGGAAAACGCCATCAAAAAGGATTAAACAAAGACAAAATACAAAACCTTTCTCCACTAATGCGAACTTGTCACTTGGAAAAGAGGGAGAAAAAGTAGATATTAGGTCTGTGAAGCAGAAAAATGGAATGCCAAAGCGAAAGTATGTCAGAAAGCAGCCTGAGCAGAAAGATTCAGCATGTGGTAAGGATTCAAAGCAGTCTCTTACTCAACCTGAGGAGGAGAACCAGCCTGGTGGCCGTCACAGGCGAGGCGCAGCTAAAGCGTAAGTTACATGATATTTTTTGTCCTGCATGAATTAAAAGGACACACATGCCAGTACATCAGCCACCTCTAATTTGATATATGTAAATCTGAAGTTATACTATAGATCTTCCAATACCAAGTTGAGGTGGACTCTGTATTGCAATGGGAAACCTTTGTAATACAGAATCCACCTCAACTTTGATTATTGACTGATAATGAGTACAGATCTGATACTAGTACAACATTATTGTTGGAGGTCCAGATGTCCGTTATAAAGCTGAGCACCTTCACTTCTTTTAGCTTACATAAAATATATTCAAAGTCTCACACTGTTTGGGGGTAGCAGTTTAAGAGATACATTTTTGATCCAGCTAACTGCACTGTGACTCTCAATTAAGTGGTAAAATCCAGCATCTTCAAGAACTGAAATGGGATGGTCATCTACAGAGCACTGAATTCTACAATTTTTTCAGTTATTGCTTTTGCTATGTGACTTTCCTCGGAGAATTTTTCTTCTTTCTGAAAAGGAAACAGAGTTGACTCCTGTGGTTCCTCCCATTTGCTCCTTTGACTTAAACCCCTTGTAGACTTTCCTTTGTTGGCTCTTTAAATACATACCAAAGGTAATTCATTTTACATTTTGATGGGATGTTTTCACATTTAGCCACCTCTGGAAACAGCAGTCTTACAAAATGAGCATTCCAGTGTAAAACATTGCCATTCTGCTAATTCTAGATGGCTAACTCAGTCCATCAACTCACATCCCACTGCTTTTCCCGGCCAACTCAAAACAGAAAGCTCAGAGGCAGTACAGTGTAACATCCTCTGCTAGCTATCTAAAGTATTGTAGAACACTTGGGATTCTGTTTGTTGAAATTATGTATCAAGCAGTGCATAGGCATAAATATTTGCAGATCCCAATACCTTATATTTGGTAGTATCTGGGAGTATTTCTGATGCTGGCATCAGAATCAGACCAACTCTAGTTATAATGGTGAGAACTTGTCCTTTCAGCAGTGCGTAGGATAGCCTTATACATGTTCAAATAATACAAAAAATAATTTAAAAAATGTGAATCCAATTATCCGCTTTCAAAATAATTCAATCAAAATATTTCAGGGCACTGAAGTACCTCACCCTTTTGGCAGAAGAGGTGTTTGATCATCCCAGTGATGAGCCTGGCTCCCATCCGCATCCCAAACATGATAACACCTCAGAACATAGAAGTTCCAAGGAAAGAAAAGGTATACTTAAAATTGTTCATCCTACACCTTGTACACTGGTGTAGATATTACAGTCCCTCAGGTCATAGTAATCCATAAAAGCTTGAATAGAAGGGAACTGCACTCCTTTTCTTGGTTGCCAAAGGCAACTAGTTAATATTATCTTGTTAATTGGCCATCCCATCTGACTCAGAAGTAATTACACCAGTCAAGACATGCTCACTCCCACAATTGAGTGCAGTTGTTCATTTTAAGTTAGATATACCTTGATTTAAAAGAATGGCAAATAACCTCTACTGCCCAAACAAAAAAATTCAATCAGCGGCATGTCTGCTCACACCAACAAGAGGGCTGTGTTGGTATGCTGCACACAACTTGAAGATATTCGTGCTATTTCCATCATTGACTATTCAAAAACAGCATAGACTTCAGAAACTGTATGACAGAAAAGCAGTTTGCGTTTATTTTCATTAAGCCTACGTGCCTTTTGAGTTAAACTATTATGTTTACATAAATAATTATAGTACTAAATAGTAATGGGCTACCTTTTTAGCTTTTTAACTAACAAGATAAAATTATGTTTAACTTTAAAAAAAAAAAAGGTCAAGTCATTGATTATTTGTGAGTATAATTTATAATACAGCTCTGACATTTTATACTTTTTTTTTTAAACTTACCTGCACTTTCAGGCCGAAAGAGGAAATGTTTTGACAGTGATTTTACAGAAGATGAAGACTTTGTCCCAGATAATGCAGAAGACGACACTGATCAGATGGAAGATGATGAAGAAGAAACGGAGGTCTCTGATGTGGACTCAGACTTTGCAGCTTGTGAAAAAAGAACAGCAGACTTTTACGTCAACAGAACCTATGTTAGTGTGTTTCATTTTTATTCTTTTTTTTTTTTCAAATCTTTACTGTTTCTTTGAAATGTTGTGTTCCAGTTGGACTCAGTTTATGGTTGCACTGAGTTTGAAACTTTGATTACAAAAATTTACATTAGAAATTGCCCATCACAAAGACTTTGCTTGTTAATTTTACATTGTATAAATGTCAGAAGTCTTACAAAAAGTGATTTGTGTAGCCTTGAGCTGACTGCTGTAATTTCTAGAGATTCTTTTTTTTGTGAAATGTGAGAGAAATTCAAGTTTGATTGACTGTGCAAATATAAACAAAAGATATAAGCCAGTTGGACAAGACAGTGCATTGTAAATCAGCTAAACAAGATTTAAAAAATGTTAAGATTATGTAAATAATGTAAAGAAGAAAATCTCTTTGGTTTTATTCAGTGTTTGGATGAAATTGATACAAAATAGAAAAAAGAAGGAAGGTTATTTTCCCGGGTCATTTACCTGTTGAAAATGAAAAGATTCAGGCATTCTTTAAAGTGTATTTCTCAGAAACTCGGCTAAGAGTGAACATTGGTTGATTTTTGGGCCCTTAAAGCTGAGTTTCTAATTGATCTAAACAAAATCACGCACCTGTTCACATAATGCAGTTTAAAAGACAAACAAATTAAATAAAAAATCTTTTCCTTTTTTTTGAATAATTGAGGTTGTTTTTCTCCTGCAGACATCCTCAAATGGAAAACCTCATAACGGACTGTCTTTCAATGTCATAAAAAGTGTTTGGGACTCCGCTGAGACAACCAAGAAATTGTAAGTAGTTTTCCTTACTTCTGCTCTAAGCCTTTGGTTTGGTTCACCATGTTTCATCAGTAGAGTTTCAGCCGTCGTAAAATGCCCTCAAAACAGAAATTAAAGGGTAAAAAAAAAAAAACACTCAGTAATGAGTAGCTCCACCATTCCTGTTGATCACTTCAAAAATTTGTTTTGGCATGCTTGATGTGAGTGTCTCTGGGAGGCTAGTGGGAAGGTTGTGCCAAGTGGTGAAGATAGCTTCACGAAGGGCATCCACTGTCTGGAACTGCTGTCCATTTTTGTAAACTTCCTTTGCTACCTTTGAATGTCCCAAGTTTGTTGCTCCCTTGCAAAGTCCAAACGGGCAATTTTGTGGCCTTTGAAAACGTTTTTTTGTTTTTTAAGCCCTTCCCTCGCAGATGCCGTCTGATGGTTATTGGGCTTAGTCAGCACCAGTAATGGCCTTAATTTGGGTCGAGGATCGTCCCATGTCTTGACGGACAGCCATTTGGGTCCTGCGGCTCAGCCCCGGTGAAATGTTTTTGGGTCTACTGCTTGACTTGTTTGTTCCATAACCCTCGGGATCTTTTAAAAATTTCAAAATGACTGTCTTATTTCGTCCAACCTCAGCAGTGATGGCACCTTGCTTATGCAGCTTAACAATCCCACCACGTTCAAAGACTGAGCTTTTTTGCCTTTGCCACCAGGAAATCTTGACAGAGTGATTACTTGACAGAAAATGACATGAAATCCAAATTTTAGCACAGATTTTTGGCTTTTAAAGGCTGTGGTCTTAAACTTTTGATCAGCTGATAAACAGCCCATTTCAGTTAAATTGTTGTTTCCAATAAATTGCCTGCTCAAATTTTTTTCTCTTGCTCCCATTTCTCCTTTTTGCATTTTGAAGCTCTACTTACAACCTTCTTCAGATCCAGCAGTGCAAAATGCAAATTCTTGCAATTTCTTAACTGGTTTTGATTTTGATCAGGAGTTTTATTTCAAAACTCTGCCAAAGACTTACATTTGTTTTGAAATCAATTCAATTCTATCCATTCATCTATTTTCTATACCCTCTGAATCGATCTACTTGGTTACGGGGGTGAGCTGGAGCCAACCCCAGCCCATTTCAGGCGATAGGCAGGGGTACACCCTGGACAGGTCGCCAGTCCATCGCAGTCAATGCAATTCTAAATGACTTAATGCTGAAAGGGAAACTAATTGTTGTTGAAGATGTACAACATCTTGCTGCACACACTGAAGGAACTATCCATCCATCCATCTTCTTGACCCGTTGTTCCATTTCTGGGTCACGGGGGTCTGCTGGAGCCTATCCCAGCCCA
>JAOWBL010000852.1:0-16607 GCA_028564865.1 Zenarchopterus dispar | reverse complement strand
TAACTCTGTGTGTGTGTGTGTGTGTGTGTGTGTGTGCACAAATGAATGAATAGATACGTGTGTGTGTGTGTGTGTGTTTCGGGGGGGGGTTCCAGGGAGGCGGCTCGAGGCTGCTTACCTGTTGGTGTACAGCTGTTATAGTGAGAGGAATAATTGGTCCCTCAGCAATCTGATAGCTAAGAACCCCTAACTCACAGACTGCCTTATCAGATATGTGTGGGGTTTTTGTCACAAAGAAAATTGCCTGATTACCATCCCTCACAGTACTGGACGCACTGCAGTAATGCAGTAGGATTACAGATTTTACATAAACTAGATAACAGGAAGACAGCCAATGATTGGTGATTAAAATATATATATATATTTCAATGCTTTAAAAAAAAGTTTTATTATCAAGGTTTATTTTATAAGTTTTGAAACTGAAAACATTCCCTTAGATAATGTCTATTTACATTCCTATGAAATCTGATGAATCTGGAGCTGTACATGTTAGCTTTGTGTTTTCTCTTTTACACAAGCTTTTCCATGTTTGTTGCTTGTTTGGGTTCTCCCACTATACTTCTGTTATGATTGATGCCACCTGTTTCTCATCAGCCCCTGTGTGATTTTACAGTCCTTTCTTTTTAAGAGAGGATTGGCTTTTGTATATGCCCTCAGTTTTTTTTTGTTTGTTTTGTTTTGTTTTGTTTTGTTTTGTCTGTTCTGCTTGTGTGTTTGGTTTTGTGTTCTAATCTTACCTTTACACTTAACAGTGGGGACTGGCTAAAAATGGGTCCTGGAGACAAAGACCTGCTGGGGCACCAGTGCTTTTTAGAATTTTTTATTTATTTATTTACTTTTACATTTCAATATTTGGAAAGCCTCAGACTTAAGTGTAGTTTGTATCTCCCTAAAGAGTCAGTCCAGATGAGCTGCTTGTCAGGGGGGCACATGTCTGCAAGTCTTTGGTTCTACAGACGCTGTAGAACCAAAGGCTGAGTGTCACGCCTCCTGCAGACACACAAACACACTTCCTGCTGCCCACTGCTGTGGGCATGTACTGTTTATTGGCTTGACCCTTCCTTCTCCTGCTGGTTCTGAATGAGGCCTCTATAATCTCTAGGCCGGTCAACAACATTGTCTTTTTGTTCTCCAAGCTTTTTCTGTGAAGGAACGCTGCTTTTAAGCCTATTTAACACTCAGCCAGATCCGAGACTGTTTAAAAGACAGTTTTCTTGTCTGAGCAGCTTCACAGTCTGCACATATGGCACCAAAGAAAATTAAGATTTTTTTTTTGTGTCGGCCCACCTGTGCAACAACCTGCTGGCTCTGACATCAGAGCTGTGTTTCAGCCTTGACGGTGCACTTTTCTGTCCATGTTACTGACTCAGAGCTGTGATCAGCTTACTGCATCTGACTTCTGTGTCCTTTCTGTCTTTATTCCTTTCACAGGCTATTATATGACTAAATACCTAATTTACCCACAACATATCATTGTGTGTATAGTGTCTATGAAAACTACAGAATAGATTTCAACTAAATTACAGTAGAAGTCACATTTTTTTCTAGATATACGTGGCAGAGATTAATAACACATTAAGTTTTAAGTTTTAGAATCATTCATACACCTGCACTAGTGGATGCATTTGAATAATGCTGGTGAAACATGTGGAACCAGTCAAACATGTTTTGTCAATAAAAAGGTAAAAAAAAAAAATACATATATATATATATATATATATATATATATATATATGTGTGTGTGTGTGTGTGTGTGTGTGTGTGTGTGTGTGTGTGTATTTATATATGTGTGTCTGTGTGTTTTCTGATTTTCATTTTTGATTTTGCTAAAGCTGCTAAATGAAATTATTCATTCTGAATAGTTTCTTTAAAAAAGGGATTGTATATTTATACATTTCATTCCATTGAGTCCTGATTTCAAACAGATTTTATGAAGTTTCTTCTTGTAATATTGTCTTTCATTTTTTAGATATTTCATTAAAACTGTTTCTTTTCCCCTCACTCTCTTCCTCATTAATTTAATTTAATTTTTTTTATTTCTCAAATGCTTTGGCTTTTCTCAGCTCCCAGCTCTGAATTGATTTTACTTTTCTCTTTTGTCATGCTGCCATATAATGTTAAATTGCAGTTACCAAATTGTACTGTTGATTTGGCAACTTCAGATTACAAAGTTAGTGAGGATAGACATTTAATCATCTGACACTCTGGACACATGAATCCCTCCTTCCTCTGGCAAGAAGTTTGTAACAAAGACAACAGAATACAAAGGCAAATTCTGATGCTGGTAGAGATTTTAATGGAACATTTTACTCCTGTGAGCGCTCCCAGGTGTCATTACACTGAGCATGCACATAACTATGCAACCTCTGCCTCCAGTACAAGTGTCAGACTTTGTATACATAAGACTGTTTTTCTTTTTCCAGTTGTCCATGCTTCCAAGCTTGGAGCAGAGGAAGGGAGGCTTCATGTTTACAGGGATTTAAAGCTTTTCATGGGTTAATTGAGTGTTAGGCATGGTCCAGTGGTCAGCTGCACGGATTTGGAACTTGGAAATTGCAGCTTCAAGGCCAGGAGCTGGCAGCTGCATTTTAATTTTCAAGACTACAAGAGACAGAAAGAAACTGACAAAAGAAAATCAGAGATGAAAGAAGCAAAAGTATTTTACTGCTAACAAAGAAAGGATTAGGACTTGATTAAAAACAGAAAGAAAAAATATTATTTTCTATTACTCATCTGAATTCTTAATTCTTTTTCAGATTTCTTCTTTTTTTTCTGGGACTCCCACATTTCCAAAAGTCGCAACAGACATTATTCTGTCCTCACTTGATGAGTCAGGGTCAAACTGGACAAACTGTTAACACAGTAGATCCAACACAGAGTTGGGGGTCCTCTGTCACAGAAAAAAAAAAGCGACTTCATTTCCTACATTTATAGATTGGGACTATAGTGACATAAAATCAACTGCATAATTCAGCTGGACATATTCATATATGCTGCTAGAAGTATGGTTCTTAAATATTTATGAGCAAAAGCTGTGCTACATTCTGTATTATTAAATGGAAGGACAATCGACAAAGAACTGAGGGAATAATTTTATGAAATTAGAAATCTTCTTTTACTTGCATTTTGTGTGATCAGAGTTGAAATAATGTGAGTCAGTGTCACTTTTTTTCATTTACTATTATAATTTTGTCCATCAAAGGGTTGATGTAACTTTGTTTTTGTTTCTTCCCCTCTCAAACTCTGTTTTGGTTCTGCTCCACCACATCTGTCTCCTGACATTAGAAAAAAATACAAAGTGGAAGTGTTGAAGGGGAAACAGGAGCTATAAACCATATTTAAATCATTGTTAACCTTTTTGGTGTAGGTCTACTTTTTCTTTAATTTAACTTTATATTTATCAACCCTGTGTTCACTTCTTGTGTAAACTTATTACTTCCACTGTCAACAAATCAAAATCACATTTTTACTGTTGATCAGCTCCATGTTTAACCTTTGTTACAATTTACTAGAACAAAATTCTCATACAGAATTCATACATAATATTGAAGAGTCCCAAAATCAATTTCAGCACATCTTTTTTTCAGTGTATAAAATAATGCAGAACATTTTTTTTGTGTGGTCTCCAAAAACTGCTGTGATTGATCAGGAACATAAAGTGGGTGCACTTGATGCAAAGAAGCAGAAATGTTATTCCCACTTTTCGGCTGGTGCAGATGTTTGTACCACAAAACTATTTTCTGTCTCCTCAGTGAATAGTAACAACAAATCTTTCTCTTCTTCCATTACAGACATGTTGTTCTGCTCAATCTTCATCAACTCAAAGTCAGTCATCTCTGTCATTGTCACTGTGCTGTCACTGTTTTGTTTCTGTGATGGTACATACACAGGGTCGCCAATTGTCTTTGGGCTTGAATTTTTTGAAAAGTCACTTTAAAATCATTTTAAAATTGGGCTTGAATTTTTTGAAAAGTCACTTTAAAATCATTTTAAAATTGGGCTTGTTTTTCAGAGCTGTGGCTTGTTTCAGGAATGAACATAAGTCCCTGGCTTTTCATCAGAATCAGAATCACTTTGTTGCCATTGCCAGAAAACAGGTCTACATCTTATCTTTTCTCAATTCCAAGTATGCCAAGTCTGGGCTTGTGTGTTTGGGTAGTTTTCGAAGATTGGCAAGTATGAGTCAGGAGACTGTACTTTGGAGGATATATGGATGCATGTCTCTCTTTTTGCAATTGAAACATCAGTGTAGTTGTGTAGTTGATGACATCAGCTAGCAGGTGAACATGTATTGAAACATGTCTGCATTTTAATTTAGTATAAATTTAAACACCCTTAAAACATTAATACAACTGAGAATGGACCATGCATTACTACTGCTAAAGTTTTTATAACCATTACTTTATATGATATCTTTTTAATAGGTTTTATGCTGAAATATGTCCTTTGCATTATACATAAACTTTGATGGAAGTAAAACAAAACAAACAAACAAACAAACAAACAAAAAAACTCTAAAAACCATTGGAGCAAATTTTTAAATCTTTATAACTTTACGACAAATATAAAGTTATAGGAAGTACATTTTTTCATGAAAATGACATTCTGCTAAAAAAAAAAAAAAAAGTTATGACTTAATTTTTACTCCTCTTTCCTTTTATAGTACTTTTGGTTGTTGCTGAGAAATGCATTCTGGGATACTTTACAGTCTCAATTCTACAGGCCTCCATTGGATCCAAGGCATCCGCAATAAAGTGGGAGATCAAGTACACATTGGGGGATTTTGACCGATCATGGTGAGATGTGGACTTGGGAATTGGAACAGTACTTCTGCTGCAGATGATGACGTTTCACAAGAACACAAGAACGCAAGTACAGACAAGTATGAATATTGAGCAATATCCCCTGTGTAGAATCCTTATGTGTGGCATCAACTAGACATGGCCACGATCAAAATGTAAACAAATGTTAGGAGCAGGAAGTGTACACAAATTACAGAAACACCGGGTGGCTCATAATGTCGAGGCATTTAAATCTCACACTGTACTCTATCTAGTGTACATATACTACACACATCATAGATCCTGTCAGGATAAATACTGAAACTTATCCTAATGGTCCCGGGCGAGAAGAACCTGCAAATGACTTCAGAATCAAACAAATTTATTAATTACAATAAGATATAAGCAATAACACAAATATCTGCAGACTCTTTGTTCCTGTCTATGACAAATAACAAATGAATTCAACTTCTTACAGCAGAGACTTTCTTAAGTATCCCATACAGCAACTAGTAGACTCCTCCTTCATGCACATTAAAACGTTTGCCGTTCATGTGTCAGGTTACTATTAAAGGAAAAGAAGTTGTTTTTCTCTCAGATACATAACTATTTTTCTCTAAAAGTAGTTATCACTCACTACCGCTATAACAGATTAAACTCTTCAGCGTTATATTTGCAAAACATAAAAAGATTAAATGATTCCATGCACAAATAATCAGCCTTTAATATGATTACATAAATAAATGATAAACTTTTAAGAGAAACAGCAAAGGCATTCCCACAATCCTTAATTTTAAGTTCGACATGACATTAAATAGTGTTTGTCTCTGAGTTACTGAAATGGGGCATTAAAAGTCGGAGAGAAATGATTCTTTTTTACTCCTACCAGCCTCTTCCTGATCTGTCACCCTGACACATCTAGACTCTTGCAGTAAATGTTTTAAACGCCACTGGTTCACACTGAGCCCTACTCTTTTCATGAAGTTTAATCACATGATTTCTCCACAGTAGTGTTTTCATTTTTCATATGACTGTAGGTTATTTTTCTGATCTCTGTACGTGAGCTGTACTCAGGTCTTGGAGTTGGAGGGGCCTGTGAGGGCTTCCAGGGGTTGTGCGCTTGAGCTTCTCAGTGAATGTGAAATGTCCTGGTCAGAATGAACTTTGTTCTTCTTCTTCCTGGCTCAAGAAAAAGAAATTTATTTGTTCTTGTGCAGTATGTAACAACCATAAGTCCTTCTGTTCTTCATCTTAGGCTTGTTGGCATATGTTCACAATCTAAACACTACTAGCTAAATCTAGTAATGCAATACAGTGTTTTTAGCCTCGTAATATTAGTAAAAAAGTGAAAGTGAAAGAGTAATTTTAGTATCTATTGCCTCAAGTCAAGTGGCAAAATTCAAAATCTGGCCTGTCCAGGCGAGCTCTGCCTCTCTCATCATTGTGGTGGAAAGACTGGTCTTTTTAAAATATCTTTTTGTTATTTTTTTGCTTTTATTATTTGTTTTATGCATGTACAGCACTTTCAGACTCACTTGTATTTTCTCTGTTGTGTGACATCTTGATTTCATCATCTGCATCAAGTTTGCGGCCATCCTAGCACCCCTGTTTTGTCTTTTCAAACAGAACTCATTCCACTTCCTTCACAGCTTCGTTGCTGTCTCCCAAGGCAAAACTAAGTCTTATACCATTTCACCTCCTGTGCCATTTTCACAGAGGAGGGTGGAAAAAAGGCACCACAGGGGCTAGTAAGTTAAAGAATTAATTTCCCTATTCATATGTTATTGTTTGGTTCATATTTCATGTTCACAAGTTTGAAGAAAAAAATCCTGAAGACAATAAAAAACAAACAAACAAACAAAAAAACAAAGAGATGGATTAATAAAGTTGGTTTGGTTGGTTATTGGTCACTCCATATGTGATGGACTGAAGCTATGTATTGATCATTTTTGAAAATAAAAAACACAGTCAACAATCAGACTAAGATTCTGCAATTTAAAAAATATTGTTCAGTTATTTGTTTAGCCATCTAAACTAAAAATTAAGACTAAAGAACAGCAAACTATATTTAAGCTGTAAATCTCTCAGTACTATCAGTTAAATCTGTTACGTTTAAAAGTAAACTCATTAGTTATTTCTAGGAGCTGAGAAAAGCCTGAATTTAGTAATCAGGGGTCGACTGCTTTAGTCTACGCACACTCGCTTGTAGGAATTTTCTTAATTCAAGTAAAACTCTTGTTGAGTGAAGCACCACCTTATAGCTGTTGTGATTATTTCTCAGCACTTTTCAAGAGTGTAAGACTGACACTTTATTTCAACATTTGTGTTGTCTTCAATTTTAATAATCATATTGGTGGAAAAGTTTCTTGCATCAGATTCTCAGAGGTAACACCATAACTTCTAATGTATTTCTTTCCTTTTTTTTTGTTTAAGAAGTCAGTGGAACTCTGAGTTGGAAAATATTAAATAAGAACCAAGATTTGATGACTTTTGACAGTTTACACTTATTTCCTCATTTGTCCTCATTTGTCTGTACAAAGCCTTTGTTATAATAGAGTACTGGGGGCCTTTGTTTAATCATTTATCTTGCAAAGTCTCTGTGTATCTCTGTGCAGCTTAATTTGTGATTTTTATAGAACAGAACAGCAAAGAGTAAATGATGGATGCAAGAACAGCAACAAAACTGTTGTGGGAATGCTATTGTCAAGACAACAATAATTTGTCACACCTATTGTCCTATAATCCACCATTTACCCCCTAAACCAGTGACCCGAGAAGCATGCATATATACTCAAACTCCCTCAGGGAACATTTCCTGAAGTTTCATTCTCATCCGCACATTTTTTATGTTAATTTGAATCACCTTTCTAGGTCAGATCATGATAATTATCTCTCCTCCTTTTATCATTTCCTTTATGTGGTGATGTTTTTACCTGGTCAAAACTACTGTTTGTTTCACACTGTCGTATACACATTCATGGACAGATATATTCATGAAATGTTCAGTCAATGGCCTCCACTAACTTAGTGATCACACTGATAAAGGTGTAATGAACCTTCTCTTTCTAAAACATTTATGTTTCATCCACGAAACCCGCTGTTTAAATGCAGAGTTGTTTTCAGGGAGCAATCTTCTTACATGGAAGCACCGCATAGGTGTAATGCACCCTTCTCGTCCCATTTAGTGTTTAACTCCTGCATTTATCAACTGTACACGCAATGTAATGTGTATTATTAAGGTATGTAACTTTCCATGTCAAGTTGAGGTGGAGAATTTCCAATATGGAGACTTTCCATGGGAATGAATTTGGAAATATATAGCTATATATTTATAAACACATTTTTGTCACTTAAGCTTTAATACCACAGATCAAATGTATTTACACTTGGAATGTTACTTAAACTAGATTGGATGTATTCCTTGGACTCAGTCTGGTATCAGTAGTTTGGTTGCTCTGTGTAAAAACCATCTGAACAAGTGATGGCGAAATAAACAGTAACTACAATTATTATTATTATATTATGCAAAAAGATATTCTTTCTCTCCAACTACAGATAAGTTCAGTTATAGTAATCTGTAATTTTACAAATTAACTTTGATTCATCCCAGATTTCTTGTTCCCATGGAAAATTTCCACCTTTTTAAAAGGAACCTTGCAACCCCAGCATTCTGATATTCAGATAAAGTCTCTGTCTTCTTAAACAGCAGATTATCTGCAGTGTAAAAAGACCATATGTCAAGTTTTTGGTCGTATCGTCACTGCAGATAATAAAACTCCTGCATATTTTAAGTAGAATACTGAAAATAATTCTTAATACACCTGTTAAAAATGCCATGTACACACACACACACACACACACACACACAAACTTATTTTAAAGGAGAAAAGTTAATGTAAAAGCAAATTAATATTGTAATATGTTTCAAATCTATTTTTTACTGCTGCAAGAAAATCATTTCCCTGACACACTTGATACATATAATACTTCATTTTTAATTCAAACACAAAATCCCTTTTAGAATGTTACCCGTTCAAGAACTGGGCCTGTTTTGGAGTACCACAGTGCTAACTTATGCACTCTAATCCTGTTTTTAGTTGGAGCACTGTATTATGAGCCAGGTTCAACATATCCAGGGTCTCTGTAGGTTATCAGGCCCTACTGAACCTAACCTGTCAAAACATAGTAACTGCTATGCTGTTTGGCTTCACTTAAAAAGAAAAAAGAAAAGTACATTTGTCTCCTTATGCAGCTTCAGATAATCCCACCATTACTGTATCTTGAACTGCTTGAATCTTTCCACCTTTCTGTTAACAAACTCTCAAGAGAGTTTAAATAATTTACTTAAGGTAGATATTTGACACATTAGGAAAACATAGCTTAAAACAAAGAGGAATCAACTAACAGCAAAACTCAGAAATTACTGGAATGATGAAGTTTGGGTTTGTCTGTTACTTGCCAGTTTGCTGTTATGAAACTACATTGTGACAGCTTTGACTGAAGCATGACACCTGAAAACATCATGCAAGAATCAGTACCACCTGCAACCAAACTACAGATGAGAGAAATTTAAGCATTTAAAAATAAAGTTACAAATCAAATACTCTTCTTTATTTTGGTATGTCTGGAAGGCTAAACAAGTCCCCTTTGATCTCATTTGTCCATAGGACAGTGTTTCAGAAGTCTTATGCTTTACTCACAGAAAGTTTTACAAACCTCAGTTGTGCTTTTGTGTTTAAATATTTGCTCCTGGCAACACTTCCAACTAACTGTACTCATCCATTTTCTTCTAATTATACTGTCATGGACTTTAACTTGCATTTAACTTGCACAATGAGGCATGAGGGCTCAGAAACATGAGTATTGTTTTTTTTTTTTTCTTTTTTAAATGTAATTTTTTTTTTTCTTTGAGTATTGTACAGTAGGACGTTTTTTAGACTTGCTGGTATGTTTACTCCAGGGAAGATTGGCAGTTTTTTTGAATTTTTTCCACTTCTGAAAACTAAACTTAGAACTCCAAAAGGTTTTCAAATACTTTTATAATTTTTTCCAGATTCATGTACGGCAAATATTCTTGGGCAGTTGCTCTGTTATTTAGTATGTGGTTAATTTAGGTTCAGGTTAACATGGTATTATCTTAACCACATTTTGAGTTTTACCCAGATCTAAGCTTAAAGTTGAACCTGGCTGTTGAATCCATGGAAACCAGAGGAATGCTAGAACATAAATATTAACACTGCAGAGTTGTGCAGCCTACATCAGTTTTTACAGTTTCAGAGAAAATTAGAAAAAGAGAAAGACAGCTGTCATGGTTGTTGCAACATTACTTTAATGGCACTGCTGCTGAGTTTATGCTAAACATTAGCTCCAGGCAGAATCACAGGTACAATTATACCACATGTTTTAAGCACATGGCTGGCTTAGTTTGTGTAGGGGTTTAACACGAGGTTAAACACTAAGCCTTAGCAAATCTAGTGAAAGTTCAAGTGGCCCTTCTTGTTTAAGACCATTGCTTCTATACACCTGAGCATTTCAGATTAGAAAACTGCCAATATGAATGCTTTCATAGATGTCTGCGCATCTCCTGATGATCAGTTCATCAAGCCCCCAAGGTCCAACTTGATTTGACTGCAACTTGTGCAACCAGACTCATTATGATCTGATGACAGAAATTATATGAATAAAAGTGGAGTTACTCATGGACAGTTTCTGTCAGCATAAAGACTGTATGTCTTATTGGGCTATTTGTTGAATGCTGTATGTGTTAGCTGTACATTGCATGTTGCTTCCTCTGTGCATGTGATATTCTAGCCTTTCATTTGGCTCACTAAATCTGCATTTGTGCAACTTAAAGAGGTGGTTTTTGAAACTTGTCAATTGGGAAGATCTTATTAAGATATTTTATTTTTCTTTCGGAATATACTTGCATAGTAACTCTTCACCCCTGTTTACTGGCTATCAATGTTCATTATGGAATTTTGATACCAAATCAAGATTTAAGATGTAAAAGAATGAAGAGTCTGAATATGACACTCATGCTGAAGGCCAACCTTTCAGTTAACATTTGCATTTTTAAAATTCATTAATTTATTGGTGTTCTCAATCTTTTCAGAACCTCAGCTAAGTGATTGACCAGAGCTGTATTTAGTATAGTTTAATATATTGTAGATATTCTGCTATTGAGTGTAAGAGTTTAATATTCCAGTATTTAGGAAACTGTTATTACTCCAGGGTTTCAAAGTCCTTTATGAGATTCTCACTTTCAGTCTCACAAGCCTCAAAAATGAAGAACATTACTCCTATGCTCTATGATACTGGAACGTTGGACACTGAAGCATCCTTTTTTGTAATGGACTCTAAAGGAAAAAGACTAAAGCCGCAGTCTCCATCTGGGTAGATGAGATGTTGTCTTTGGACAGTCGAAGGCCCAGGCCGAAGCACTGTGATCCATAAAGACGTCAATGGTATCTCCCTCCAAGTAGTGGTACCACTTCTCCACAGCCCACACAACTACCAAGCACTCTCTTTCAGATGGTGAGTACAGGAGATCAGGACCATGGAGAGCTCTTGAGGCATAGGCAATGACAACATCTTCACCTTCAACCTACTAAGTC
Organism: Zenarchopterus dispar; assembly: GCA_028564865.1. Classification (NCBI taxonomy): domain Eukaryota; kingdom Metazoa; phylum Chordata; class Actinopteri; order Beloniformes; family Zenarchopteridae; genus Zenarchopterus; species Zenarchopterus dispar. Next base: position 5,212 of record JAOWBL010000852.1, on the reverse strand, counting down.
AGAACATCACCTAAGCCATCCCTGGTAATTACAGAAGACCTGGATCCCTAGGTGCAGCTGAGGCTGAACAAGGATGGGTGAGGACCACAGCAAGTTTTTGAGACATTGAAAAGCTTGCTGGCAGTCTACAGACTAATCCCAAGGCACACCCTTCTTCTTGAGGTTGTTGAGAGGTGCCCCAATGTCCACCAGCTGAGATATGAACTCATGGTACTAACTCACCAGCCCCTGAAGCTTCTGTAGACCTTGTCATGTTTTTAATTAGTCAGTTAATCTGTTTTTGTTTCTTTTTTGCTGTACACAAAACAACGATGGAAATCAGAGGCTCACAGACATCCCCCAAGAAGTGGATTTTTTCTGCAGCATACAGCCTGTACAGTTATAGGTAAATGTGATAAATGAATGGAATCCATGTTTAAATGTTGCTGTGTACAGATGTTTGTCTTTTCTCTGAGTTCATTAAACAACTGCAGCTTCAGAGAAAGTCCAAATAAGCTGCACCAGTAACAGTGTTGCACACTGTTCTGTTTGTTTGGAGCGCTCAGAGACAGACATTTGGCACAGAAACAGGATTGGTCAAGTTCACACAAAAACAACACTGTAAATCCTTCTTTTCTTCACTAAAGACATGTAGCACTGTCACACACAGTCACAATTTATTAGTAACTGTTGGGCATTTAGTTACACCACTGCTATTCACAGCTTCCCTCTTGAGCTACTGTGGAGCCACAAGCATAGTTTTAATTTCCTGTTAGAATCGGCCCGATCTTGATCCATCTTTATAATTTTCCCCCCATCACCTCAGCAGTTGTATTGCAGTAGGACAACTTCACTGTTCAATACTTGCAGCAATGATATGTTTATGGGTATTACATATATAATAGGATATAAGTGGTCTGATCATTAAAGTGACTGTCAAAATATGCAAATGGGAGGCCTAAGGACAAAGAAAAAGAAAGAAAACAGACTTTATTACACAGTTAGCTGCTGTGAAGTTTTCTTTCTTTTTTTTTTTTTTTTTTGTTAATTGTTTTTAAATTCCAGTGCAGACTGCAGATTTTAAAATGCCTTGGTTGTCAGTTGTACATGCAGTGGAACTGAGTGTTGGGTAAACAAGATATTTAGTCTTTAATATGTATTTTTTCTGCAGAGACCTGATGTGCCGATCAGCAAGCGCAGCTGCCTGTTTGGGTCCAGTAATGAACACTTTGTTTATGATTTCTTCTATTATCTCATAAATAACAATTCTAAGAACTGAACGGCTTAGCAGCATACTCTCTCAGTATGAAACACCTAGCTTCCTTTATGTGTTGAGCTTCGTCATTTACTTCAAGACATTTAATAGCATTTAACCACCCATGAGACATGAATTAAAGGTAACACTCATTTGAGGTTGTTCCAGCAGTAAGACATGGGCTTTCTTTCCTCGCAATTATCTCTGTGTCACTCCTGATGTAGTTTAGAACGTTGCCTTTGTTTGGAGACTCTTTGGTGTAAATAAGAATGTCTGTACTCGTTTGTCTTTTATTTCTGAGTCCAATAAGTTGTGTGCAGTGGGGCTTTACACAAGCCTTAAAAAGCAAAGAGCAAAGTATTTGCATGCCTATAGATTGGTCTTTTTCAATCATAGACACTGGAATGTGAGACTGAACAGAAAAAGAAATTGACAGAACATCCGCCTGAGGGCTTGTTGTTTCAGCAACAAGCAGAGAATAATAATGAATTTAGATTTTTTTTTACTTTTAAATTTTCCACCAGAGATTCACATACATCATCTGCATCCTGCGGGGACCCTTGCTTTCCTTCTTTCAAACACCAATTTAGATGTATTACATGCTGGATTCAAAAAAGATTTTTTTGCTTCCAACAGTGAAATAAAATAATGCACCCTGACTCTGTGTGTACCAGCGTTCATTCTCTGCAGGTTGCATGCTTTCAGGGCATATTGTTTAAAGTTATGTAACTATATGCATCATCCTGACAGTTCCAGAAAGGGCTCCACAAAGAAATACAACCTATCCAGAGGTTAAACAGCACAGCAGCCAACACAAAGTAACAAAGTACAATACTCTACCAAGGTTAAACTCGTAGAGCCGTGCACACTAGTGGTTGTTTGGTTTAGTAAAGTAGAAAGAGTTTTACAACAGAGCTTGGTGACTGTCTTTTAAAGACATGCTTTAAGTACATTAATAAATAAAAAAGGCAAGCAGAATAAAGAAATGTTGGACTCTGCAATGAAGCACAAAAAAAAAAAAAACTCTCTTTGTGTCATCTTTGACAATGTTACAGGAGAAGACAGTACCACTTCCCTTGGTGAATCCATACAAAAGTCATCTTACAGTTGTGTGTGTATATCCAAGTGCTTAGCGTGACCACTTAAATTGACCTTGGCTGCGTTAACAGAAAATGAAAGGTTCTAGGAAGTATACAATACACAGTAACAACAAACTGAACAGACGAAGCAAATGGAGGCTTGGTGAGAAGATCATCATAAGCTGTGTTACACTTATTCGCAAAAGAAAATTGAAACTCTGAATTTGTGATAAAGGATCAAAGTCACTGAGTCAACTATGAACTCTTTAAACCAGAGTGTTCTAGAGGCAAATGACAGACATCTGTCTCACAACTTAAGTTTGACTGAAATGAGGTTATACTACAGGGCAGTGATGGCAAACAAAGCAAATTCACATCAGAATATCAAAATGGAAAAACTAAATAACAATACTAATAATAATAATAAGTCAAGGTTTTGGAATGTTGTGGTTTAAGTCCAAACCTCAACCTGTCATCTAGAAGTGAGAAGCTTAAAACTGAATGCTGCCTACCTGTGTTTCATTCTAACTCTGGATACAGAAAGTAGGTGTCACCCTGGAGACCTGAGGGTTCTGGTTGGTTCACAATGGACCAGTAGATCAGAGATGTACTTTGGCTCTAGACCATTCAGAAATTTATAAATCAATAGCAGAACTTTTAAATCTATTCTGTGACAAACAGGAATCCAGTATAAAGATCTAAGAACTGGAGTTATATGGTCCACTCTTATGGTTTTAGTGAGGACTCGGGCAGCCGCGTTCTGAACTAAATGCAGCTATTCTTTTAGGGAGACCCCTTACAATAGTCCAGTCTACTGATGACAAAGCATGGGGAAGTTTTTCTAAGTCTTGCTGAGACATCAGTCTTTTAACCCTTGATATGATATTTAGTTGATAATAGGCTGACTTTACTGCTGTCCTAATGTGGCTGAGTCCAGAACCACTCCCAGGTTTCTGGTTTGGCTTCTGGTTTTTAGCTTCACCGATTGAAGCTGAGTGCTGACTTTTAATCCTCTCCCTTTAGCTCCAGTTGTGAATACTGGAAAAAAGAAAACAAAATCATATTTGTTGCATACATAATTTTAATGCTGAATCCACGCAGAACTTCATGTAACTAATCCCTTGATGCCATTATATCACCAACTGGTGGCAACTGGAATTAGAATTGCAATTTTGTTTGGAATCTTCTGCAACAATAAGGCAGAAAAAATGAGCATCAAAAATATTATTCCTTCAGAAATATACACACTGTATGTGTATTGTTTCCCTGTGATACTCTCTCCTCACTTTAATTGACATTTAAAGTAGGAAGACATGACAAAATAGTGTAGGCTGTATCCTGGAAAGAGATAGGGCCTTTTATGAGCGTCAGGATGACAAGTAAGGAAAAATGGAGGAGAGAAAATAGGATTAGGATATGGAGGGAAGAGATGAGGTTGATGATTTTCTCTTCTCTGAAGAAAGCCGAGAGGATGATGAAGATGAAATGAAGCTTTTAGGGAGGTGAAGGCAACTGGAAAGAGGGGAGATGTATGTAGTCTGGTGTCTGTACCACATGAGACGAGTCTGCTCTCTGACTGTGTGGGTGGCAGGTCTCAGTGTCTCTGATATAGCAATGCTGCTCTTTTAGTTATGGCAATGGTTACACACTTTAATGATACACTCCTGTCTTGACTCAGTCATTTTTCTTCCTCCGGTGTCTTTGTCAGTCTAAAGATGGAACTGTTTTTATTATTTACAGCGCAGCTGGAGGCGATCTTCTCAAGTAATCAATAATAACCATTGATACTCCCCCACTGTTTATTGATATGGGCAGTGAAACTCAATGAGGGCTGTTACAGATTGAACTTGGCACAGACTTGAGTTGGTCCGTGTGATGTGAAAATTGTCATTGGAAAGACCTTTCTGCTTGTTACTTTGGGTAAAGCAGTGGAAAAATTAGCTTACTCGACTTGCTTTAAAGGGACTTTTTTTTTTTAGAGTGGGGCTCTGTGAAGTACTTATGAGCATTGGTGTCCTATTTGGACTATTATCGTCACAGTGCTCTCAGTATTGTGTCACATTGTTGTTTAACTTGTAGCACTTATACATTGGATGGTTTTCTTTTCACACAGAGTAAAAAACCAAGCATACTGAAATCTATCCCTTCAAATCATAGAAGAAAATCCTCAGAGTCAAATGACTCTGCAGTGGGAACAAAAAACATGTCAATTCAGAAAAAAACAAAAAACAGCAAAAACCTGCATTGTGAAGTATTTGGTGCACTGCCTGTTTTTATGTGATATAACAAATCTACATGGGTAAGTTGTTATTCTAGTGGTTTTCTTGTTTCTTGTATTTATCACTATCGTGTAATACTAAAGAGAAGAAATGAACCGTGGTAACAGCTGAAGAGGAATGTTTTATTGCACGGAAGTTGTCAAGGACATAATAAAATAGTGCAGGAATTTGCATACATGTATGAGGAAGAAATGTCAACTATGTGATTGAACTCAGGGTTAATGTCACAGAAACAAAAGTCTATGCTTAATACAATACCTCAAGTCATAAGATTCTAAGCTTTTTGTCCTCTTTTGGTTTGGTAAACAGAAGGGTTAAAAAGTCATCTTTTTTGCCAACCTCCCACAGAGAGGCAGGTGTTCAAAATCTATCAGTCACTCAGCTATTTTACCGGCATGATGGGACTACATATGAAAAAAGAAATGTAATAAATGTTGTAATACTTAAGAAGAGATTATCAACTAAATGTTTTGTTTTGTTTTTTTTTTTTTGCTTGCTTGTTTTTTTTTAATAAAACAGCAGCATATATATATATATATATATATATATATATATATATAGAGATAGAGAGAGGGAGAGAGAGAGAGAGAGAGAGAGAGAGAGAGAGAGAGAGAGGGGGG
>JAOWBL010000851.1:0-16609 GCA_028564865.1 Zenarchopterus dispar | reverse complement strand
TCTGGGGTTCACACAGAGTTCAAAAGATTTAAAACACACACACACACACACACACACACACACACACACACACACACACACACATTTATATATCCATCCCTTGCATGAAGGTTTTACCCAATCATGGTACTAACCATTAAAATATATGTAGACAAAAAGAAATTAATTTGTTTTTGATTTTTTTTTTGTTTGGGAGAGCTCTTTTTGTTAAATAAAAGACTTCCTGGCCTCCTGCGCTGACCTCCACCCATTACATTACCATGTAATAACAGACCAAAAGCTGTTCTTTTAAAAGTCATAATCCAGCTGCTTGTTATCCGACTGACTGAAAAATGCTGCGCCGACATGAAATGTCATCGGCGTAGCTGCTCAGCGTTGTCAGCGCAGATTCTGTGGTTTATAACCTTCCCACACGCTACCGACAACATGAAAAGCAGAGATGACACGGCATAAAACACACGGCGATGCAACAAGAGCAGAGGGTTGGTGTTTGTGGTGCGTGGTCGCCACGGCGTGTAAATGTGTGTGTGTGTGTGTGTGTGTGTGCGTGCACAATCTGGAGTAGCCTCTGCTGAGACAACAGCAGCTGCTGCTTTGGCTTTGAAGTGGAGTTGTGAAAGTTGCTTCACCTGAGAAAAACGCAGACACGTGAAATGAGCTACCACACAACAGCAGAAGCTCTCCAGGTGTGAGCGCTTGTCCGTGATGAAAAAAAAAAAAACGATGGAAGGACGACGGAGAAACACAATAAAGTCTCGGTGAATGACTCACACCGCAAAATTACATGTGTCGTTTGGGGACGCTGAGATTTACGGGGAAATGAAAAGTGAAACGAACAAAAGGACAATACCGGGACACAGGAGGCTAAAAATCTGCAAGTGAAAGTGCTCACCTTCTGCTCTCCGAAGTTGTTCATTTCAGAAGGAAAGAAAAGGAGAAAAGGCATTGTCAGAGGGTGAATTAGAAGTGCATTAAATGTATATTTTATTCATGTTATTTCACATTCAGCTGCTGCAATAATTGTTAAAAAAAAGAAGGTGAAAAGCCTGACGTGCTGCACTCACATGTTTGGAGATGTTGCAGCTTCTTGAGTCCACGTTGTACCTGCAAGAAATAAGTCGACAATTAGAGAAACATTGAAGTGGATGGATGATTATTAGAGTAGCAAGAGAAAGCCTAAGAACCCCTCAGATTTAAAAGATTTTCAGCATGAACTGGGCATAAAAAAGCGATTTGATGTTTGATCTTCATGTTAAGCATAATTTATGGTAGCAACTACATACATGGCCTACACACAGGAGCTTCAGCCCATTCATCCATCCATCTTCTTCCCCTTATCCGTGGACGGGTCGTGGAGTCAGTAGCCTAAGCAGGGAAGCCCAGACTTCCTTCTGCTCATCCACTTCGTCCAGCTCATCTGGGGGGAACCGAAAAGTGTTCCCAGGCCAACTGATATAGTCCCTCCAGCATGTCCTGGGTCTTCCCTGGGTTCTCCCCCCAGTGGGACATGCCCGGATAACCTCACCAGGGAGGCGTCCTGGAGGATGCCTCCTGGACACAGGAGCTACGTTGTTGCTCATCTGTTATCATTAGTGTCACTCTGTAATTACAACACCCACCACTAGGTGGCAGTGCAGGTTGCTGCTGCTACTTGAGCTTCATTTTGTTTACTTCTTTCCTTTGTTTACTTTATGATGCTCAGCTTTAATGGAGTAAATGAAACATATCTTGAGTGAGTTGGACCTGACAGTTGTTGAGCAGCAGTAATTTCTGCTGATATCGAAGTTGAAACCACCACGAGTCGTAGCAAGGGAGAAGAAGAAGAAGAAGAACACTACCGAGCAGACTAATCACAGTTCTTGTGAACCTCATTTGAGATCAGTGACTTCCACAACCATTTTTAGTATCTTTGGATCAGAGCTGGACATCGTTGAGGAGGACTTTTGGACCACTCTTCTTTCCAGAACTGCTTCAGCTGAGACACATTTGTGGGATTTTTATGTGAATGTCTCCGTTGTGATTGTTCCTCTGTGGGGTTAAAGTCTGGACTCTGACTGGAACATTCAAATAGGTGGATTTTTTTATTTTTCCATTCACTGCATCATCCAGCTTCTACCGAGGATCAGCTGACGGACAGCGTCCCAGACATTATCAGGTAAACTTGGGAATTCATTTTTCCCCTGGATGACAAGTGGCCCACCCTGAAGGAGAGAAGAATCCCATGATGCTCCCTCCACCGTACCCCCCGACTGACTCGACAGTTCGTATAAGGGCGTGTTCACACTTGGCATGTTTGGTTCGACTAAAACAAACTCTGGTGCCGTTCACAAGAACACGTGAATGTTTGTACCCAAACCTTGGTGTGCACCAACTAAGTGGACCAAGGTCTCTTGGAGAGGTGGGTCTCAGTCCACTTCTGAACCATCTGTCACATGACATTTTCCACATTTTTCCTCTTGTGTCTTTTGGTCCATCTAACATTGAAAGATTAGTATCTAAATCTCCTTTAGACCATCTTCTCTCGATTGTGTATCTTGGATGGTGGATGGGTCTTCAGTTAATCGAAGTGGGTCTAAGACACACCCCAACACTTTTTTAAGAACTGGACTCCATCCCATAAGCTTTCATTGAGGTAAATGATCTGTTGGGTCATTTACTTTTTCCCACCTACACTGTCAATATTTACGAGTTTGTTTATTAAAGAAATGAGATGTTATAATTCTTTGTGAGTTATCAGCTTAAGCAGAGAAAAACAGTCAATTCCAAGGGGCCCACATACTTCTCTTCCCTGTATAAACAAAAACAATATCAGTAAATTAAAGTAAATTGTGATCACGTTTCATTTGAGTGGAGAGATAAAGGCTTAGAGGAAGTGAAGCCAAACTACTTACACATCAAACCTCAGATTCTGTTTCTCTTCGAAGAAGAAATCCAGGACAAATTTCCTCACGAAATCTGGATTCCGAGTGTTTTCAATGACCTCTGTCCTTCCAAACTACAAGAACAGCAAAAAAAGACTATTAGTAGTATTAACAGCACTAATTCTTGTCTCGATGTACGCAAGCGCACTCGCACGTGGATAAAATGCTGGATTGTTTTTGAAATGTGAGAGTCTGATGGTGGAATTCATGAATATGAAATCTCTTTTGCAAAGATGTGACCAAACTGCGAGAGACTGAGCCGTATGAAAACCCACGTCCCCCCAGAGAAATCACCGCGTGGCGTTCGAGCCAGCACCGTCGCCTGGGAACATCCAGAGGCCCGCCCCTGGTCCCCTCTCCTGAGCCGGAGCATCTTTCCATCACCCTGACAATCACACCAGTAATCCCCCCCAGTCAAGCGCTGCCCTCGCCTCCGCGCCCCGGCCCGACAGCACTGTGTAATGAGCTATTGATTTTGGCAGTGCCTCGCCGCAGCCTCAATACCTCGACCCGTGTCTTTAGTGCCCCACGCGCATAATCCACACCGTCAACTGCGTCCCCCAACCTATCCATTACCAGAGCCTCGGAGGGGAGTGTACCGGACTCAAGAGCGCACCTGCAGTATTGACCCAGCGGGAAAGGCCCATCATATTTCCTTGCTGCGCTTTTATTTTGGGGTCGGGGGACCTTCGGTTTATAATCCCTTTCAAACATGATTGGTTAATAGATGCGAGAGCCTCGTGGGTAAAAGTTGGGGAATGGATTTGTTGCTTGTGGAGATGCCTTCTGTTCCTAAGGTGAGGAGAGAAGTTTCAAAGATAATTACTTGTTTCATCGTGGCGTCTCTGCAGAGGATGATGTTACAGATATAGCACATCTTGTTTTTTAGCTGTTTAAAGACAAAAAACATGTGCGAGATACATGCATATGGAGATATATGCAAATGTGCAGTAAAGGTGTTAGATTTACATTCATTGTGAATGAATAAAAGAAGATGGGTTCAAATAGACTCCAGTAAAATAGATGTTGCACATATATCTTGCGGGATTGGCTAAGGAAGGAGTGGATAAGAGCCACTACATCTGGCTTGCTAAACTGATGCCCCTGCAGAAGTGCCAAGTCGTGTAGTTCCTTCAACAACCACTAGGGGCTGGCTCCAAAAGTGGATTAATCTCCAAGTTCACAGCAGAAATAAACATTCTTACACTCAGTACAAATAAGTTTTGGTCTCCATAGGAAGATGTCACATCTGCAAGAACTGTACAATCAAAATGATTTTAAAAAAACACAAATCTATGCAGAAATGTTTTTTGAGTGACAGCTGTATATCAGTATACCGTGTTAGCTAGTTCTCATCACTAACATATATTTTCTGAAAGCTTTGAACTAAGAGCTGGGTGAGCAGAGCATTTTAAGGATAACATGGTTTGTTGTGCCGTCAGCTGCAGTAACAAACAGTTGTGACTGGTTCTGGGTTGGCCTGGACGGGTCTAGGGGCCAATGCTAGTGGACGTTCGCCACCACCTGAGCCAGCAGCTCCTGGATGAAGCCCAGTGAGGGCGGCGATGAAGATGGTTGCCACTGGTGATGAAGATGGTTGCCACCGGCGATGAAGGTGGCTACTGTCAGCGATGAAGATGGCTGCTGCTAGCTAACCACCCCGGCAGACCTCAGCTAGTGTTGAGTGTTAGATAGCAACAGACGGCCACAGTAGCGCCAGTGGAGCTCAGCCTGAGCTTTGGATGTCCTTATTTTAGCTCTGCCTGCCGTTGCTTCAGCTGTTGTTGCAGTAGCAACATCTGAAACAAGTGCCGACTCTTTTACTGTGTTTAGCGGTTCTTCTTGTGGCTTCATATCAACAGCCCTTTGTTTCAAAATTACTTTAACATGGAAGTGATGAATCATAGAGGTAGGGAGAGAAGTTCCATTATCCAGAAGTAACCTGGAGTAGAGTCGCTGACCCTCCACTTATTAAAAAAAACAAAATGAAAACAAAAGAAAAAAAACCACTTGAGATGGCTTGGGCATTTGGTAAGGATGGTCTTCGGGATGCGATCCTGGGGAGGTTCCTTGGGGTAGATCAAGGACACAGTGGAGAGATTATCTATCTGGACTGGCTTGAGAACACCTTGGTATTTCTCCAGAAGATCTGGAGGAGATAACTGGGGCAGATGGAGGTCTGGGCCTTCAGCTTAGCAATAACTCAAATATAGATAAGTGAAAGGAGCGTTTCCCAACCCTGGTCCTTGACTACCACTGTCCTGCATGTTTTAGATGTTTCCATGTTTCAACACACCCTGATACAAGCCTGTCTAATGAACAGACTTTTACGGACCTTGATGACGAACTGATGAAAACCATTAATTAGAATCAGGTGTGTTGAAAACAAACAGGGCAAGAGTCTTCGAGGACCAGGGTTGGGAAACACTGAGCTAAAGTCAGGGAATGGGTGGATGGATGGATGGATGGATGGATGGATGGATCAATCAAATTTGAGACCTTTGGAGTCTAAGATCAGTAGGTTTTGGGCTTCTTTTTTTTTTTAAATTTAGCTGTACATCGCATGGACTGACCTCAGGGTGAAACTGTTGGGAAATCCACTCAAGCGAAATCTCACAACTATCTTGAATCTTTCTCACTTCTGAAACATCTTTCACACTGAACAATGATGAACTCCTAATTGTTTGGAAATGATCTTATAACCTTTTCCAGACTGATGGGCAGCGATAATTGCTTTTCTCAGACTGTTGGTGATGTCTTTCCTCCTTGGCATTGTGTAGCACATGCCAAAATGTCTGCTTTTATCGAGGCGGTCGTGCTTGCTGATGATCCATTAATCTAAGCATTTGATTAGCAACATCTGGCTGCTACGTACCTTCCTGACTGCTTTACACACTGCTTCTGTTATACGTCACGGATGTTGTTTGTTTGAGTTTGGACTGATTGAAGAGTAGGCAAAGAGCAGAAGAAAAAAAAAGTTGTATTATGCTCTAACTGAATTAAAAGCAGGTATAATTTATTTAATGTGAAAATGCGAGTGGTAATTATCAGACATCCACTTAAGGGCGAGGACGGAGGAAGGAGAGCCAACTGCTGTTTGTCAAGTCCTTTTGTGAGTCGAGGATGTGCACAAGGTCTCCTTCACCGTCACCGTCTCAAATCACCAGCTGCTGCAACATTCGATGCAATAAATGTCAGTCTGGATTGTTAACTTGTGAATAAGGTTGCAGGGGGTGGAGGTGATCTACCGGAGTGACAAAAACAAGACTATCAGCCCGTAACAGCTGTTTATTGTCCTTGTTGCCATTCAGTTTCTGCTTTTTGCTCACCGTTTTAAATTAGGCATGAAAACTACTTGTAAAATTTTAACTTGATATTTAAATTTAAATCAGTTGAATGAAGACTGTGAAGACGAGCGGCTAAAGACTGCCCGCTGGCACTCGATCATTATGTGTGAACAACCAAAAGATCTTTGCTGACAAATATCTGCAGCCATCGATCAGAAAAAGTCGCCGGGAGGGAGGGAATCCCGCAAAAGGGCCGTCGCTGTAAACTTTAATCAAAGCACAACAGACATTTTCTAACGTGAAACTGAATAGAGGTCGACTCATTATGGAACTCGCCCCCTAGTGGGTGTTTGAGGAAATTCAGATTTTTTTTTTCTACTTCCAGAATTGTGTCAGCTCTTAAAAAAACCACATGCTTCCTCTTGAAAATTGTGATATACTGCCCCCACCAGGCCATAAGTGGTATTGACAGAAAGTGCATCTGAAAAGATTGTGATTTTAAAAACAAAAAAACTCTGCATTCATTTACTAGACTCAAAAAAACAGCAGGGTTTTTAACACCATCACAGTGAAAACGGGCTGGATGAGCTAAACAAATATCGCTTGTTAATTTTCTTTGTTAATCTGAATTTCTTAAAATCAAAAAGTTCTGAATTATTACCTCCACTCTTATATTTGCTTTGCAAGATTTAAACATATGAAACAGTTGATGGGCTGTTTGGATATTATAACACATAAAAGGCTGATTTTTGTAGATGTGGAAGATTTTGAGTATTAAATCAGCTTTGACGTGTTCCAGTCATGTGACTTAGTTCAGGAAGTGTCAAATAACCGTTTAAACCCTGTTGAAAGCATTGAAAATGTCACAGATTTGAATGCTGGTGTGGCAGCGCCTTGAACTCAGGTTTTACGGTTTGAAATCCCACAGACAGACCCGTCTGTAGCCTTTCACCAGCGCCCACTGATGGTTTGTTTTGAGTGGGGTTGGGTGGGGGTGCTCACAGGGAAAAATGGAAAGTATAAATTAAATACAGGGTATTCTATTCACATTTGTGAAACACGATGTGAAAAACAAACGAAGGCGTTTGCGGTATTTCAGTCGGAGCTCAATTATCATCTGCTCAGGTGTCGATGCGTGTTCAGGCGGCGGCGGGCTGTTTACGCCGCTGATTGCTAGCGCGGTTCATGCCGTGCTTTTGATTGCGGAGGAAAAAAAAGGTCCAAGGCGTTTTTAAAGTGAGCGAATCAGCAGCAGCGAAGCCCTCAATGACACGTCATGGTTGACTTTTCAAACAGGTAAATAAATAATAAATAATAATAACAAAAGTGACTAAATACAAATGTCAATATTAGAGAGGATGGAAGAACAGATGAGACATGAAAAAAAGACCAAAATAAGATTTAAAAAAAAGGGAAGGAATTAAAAGCAGAGCACATGAATGGAAAGAAAACAAATTTAAACGGTGTCAGAAGGAAAAACAGGAAATAGTCCAAAGGAGGAATTTTATAATCAGGCTGGAAGAAGTCCAGGCCGATGTTCTTCTGAGTCATGGTGTCAATTAATTCTCACTCGCCCAAAACCACGGGATCCTCTTTATTTACTTCATTCATTTTTTTTCCCTGTATTTTAATCTTATTGTCAGTTTGGGTCACATGTTTGGAGCTTTCTTCCTCTCCTCGGTTCATATCCGGGTGCTGAAGCAAAGGATTCAAGATCGCTTGGTAATCTGCTTGTTTAAAGATTATTTATTCATTTGTTTTATCCTTTTGATTATCCTTCGGGAAGCACAGCAGGAAACAGACTGAACATCTCCTACATGGCTGAAGTGTCTTCTCAGACCTTCTGAACCTCTGGGTCTCAGCACGTTCAAGTGATGCTGAGTCTACAGGTCAAAGCCTGTTTGTGGCGTTTTATTTTGAAAATCAACCAGATTCTTGTGCCCGACTTCCTCCGCCTGCTGTTTGTAATTGATGTGGATTTGAGACGTGCTGGGTCGCGGTGCTTCAGGTGGGATCCCTGTGATCTCCACCGGCCGGTGATCTGTTGTTCAGAGGGATCCAGGAGCAGGTAGAAAGTCAGGAACAAGAATGGCATTCCCACTAACTTCCACAGCTGCTTTTTGGATTTCGTCTGATTCCCGCCACAAGTGAGGAGAGGTTCATGTTACGAGTAGAAAAATCCGATTTTATTAAGGACCACACATCCTGTTTCATACGTAAAACTGGGGAATCGATCTCAAACCTTCAAGTAAACTCTTGATGTCATGAATGAATCTGAAACGATGAAGCAAAACTGAGGAATACCGCACCGAATCCGGGCCGCGGAGCTTCTGCACCTGGTGGGATCCGGGGGTTTGGGTTTACAGAGGTTTTTTTTTTTTTTTTACTACAAGTAGCCTCTGGACTTAATAACCCCTCTTCCTCTGTACGACATCTCTTACATAAACAAGCCTAAAAAGAAAAAAAGATGAGATGGAGAACTAATGGTTCATTAAACTCACCTCTCTCCACTCTTTAGTTCCCACGGCTTGCAAATACAGTACGACCACTGGAGAGGAACCAGGAGAAGGCCAACGACAAGCATGAAGAAAAGACAAAAAATAAAAAATAAAACCACAGGAGTTATTTTTATAGTTCCTACATGTTCACACGTTTCTACACATTCATTTTCTTTTCTTCTGCGGTTGTTAGAGAGAGAGAAGGCGGTAATTCCTGCAGAGAGCTACCCCAGACCCACAAAGACGTTTTTCTTTTTTCCCTACATTTTTAAGTCATGTCATATAAATTCACCGTAAATAAGGCAGAATGTTTGAATCTGAGGTTGATGAAAACTTAATAAACCCTGTGGGAGTTCATTTTCCCGCCTGGTGAACCTGCAGAACCGAGCAAAAGTAATCAGTCTTTCGTCTTTCTGCCTCGCAGATATTCTGTCTCCAGCTTCAGCCGGGCCTCTCCTTGACTATTAATATTTGTAATTACAATAAAAGGCAGGCGCCATTCGTCAAAAGAGTAAATGAAACATACACTATACTACAAAAATAATAACATATCAGATGAAACCCTTGTCCGGCTGTCAAAATGAACAAATAATCTGAGGTTAAAGGAAATGAAGGTGGTGTCGACTGTTAGTGTTTTTTCTGTTTGACAGCTGTTAAACAGCTGGAGTTAGTCCAGAACGCTGCTGCTCGAGTCCTCACCAAGACCAAGACAGTGGACCATGTAACTCCAGGGCTTAGATCTTTGCACCGACTTCCTGTGTCCTGTCAGAACAGATGTTAAGATCCAGCTGTTGTTTTATAAATCCCTGAATGATCTAAATCCATCTCTGATCTCCTGGTCCATCATGAACCAACCGGAGCCCTCAGGTCGTCAGGGCCACGCCTACTTTCTGGACCCATAATCAGAACCAAACATGGCGAGGCAGCGTTTAGCTTTTATGCTCCTCACCTGTGCGATGAACTCCCAGAATGCATCAGGGCTTCTGAAGCTCTCAGCTGCTTTAAATTAAGTTTGAAAACTACTGCATTTCAGCGATGTCCCACAATGCACTGTAACCTTTATTTCTTGCTTTTCATCTGTTTATTTATGTTTTAAAATAAGCCTGTCTCTCTTTAACATTTTATTCTGCTTCCAAACCCTTTTAATTTTTAATGTTTTCAGGTGAAGCACTTTGAATTGTCCTGGAAATGAAATGTGTTATAAAAATAAACTTAGCTGAAAACAGCAGCGTTAACACACAGTTTAAGCTATGCTAACAAACATGGCAGTGCTCTAAATGCTAATTGGTTATTAGCTTTAGTCATTTGCCTCATATGCATCTTATATGTCCTTGTTGAGCTCATCTTAAAACAGTAAAAACTCTAAAGTGCAGCTAAAAACAGCTAAGCTACAACTGCAATGCTAACATAGTTTACGTGATGCTAACAACCTCACCAGCGATGCTAAAAGGTTTTAAGCAACTGAGCTCATTCTGTTTGTCTTTAAAGACATTTTCCCTCTCATCTGAAGTGGTTCTCCAGCTCTTTCTTACTGACGGAGGAAGAAGTTAAGGTTGATGAAGCCACGCTAGCATGTTTGTTCTCTGTTGTAAACTGCGCTGGATAAACGCATCTGCTAAATGTCATGTCATGAGTAAAAGTTGAGCAAACAGTTGGTCAAATGACTTCATCTGAGTCGAAGCAGCTTTGTTATTACTTTGTTATTAAAGTTCTGTTAAAAATTAAGACAGAAAAGCTACCACTATAAAGCTAACAGTATGCTAACCAACACACTAGCGGTCCTAGTGAATTTGATTAAAAGGTATTGGGACTTCTTAGAAAGTGAACAGCTCCATAGTAGTTTTTGTGTGTCAAAAATGTTTTAAAAAATTATCAGGAAAGTAAAACGTGTTCCTGTTTCAGATTCAGGAGAAGAAACCAACTTTGGATCAGTTTTGAGCTTGTGTTATGCCGTGTGTTGACTTCTGCTACCACAAGTCCATCAAATCTGACTGTTTCTCAGAGCCTCATAAAGATTAATTTCTTATGTTTCACTTTAAAAAAAAAAAAAAAAAAGGTATTAATACATCATTACAAGTTTCAAGCTGTTACACATGTCCATCCACCATCACTTCCAATTTCACTACCAGAACCAACATCAGAAAAGACCAACACCAGAGTCAAGACGAAGACTGGTAGAGGAGCAGCTAAGCTTCTACAGAGGTACCAGAGGACTTCCTGTCCTCTGGTACATAACCGAGGCTGGACATGGTCCAGCTAGGTGCTTCACCTGACTGCAGCTGTTGGCGCTCGTTGTCCCCGAGCTAAATGCTAAAGACATCTCGACTTGAGTTACTCAGTCAACATCTGGTCAAAGGCCACTTCAGGCCCCAGCTGCACCGGCTAGCAGCCTCCAAGTTGGAGACCTTTGTCCCCGGACTCTTTCAGGTCATCCCAGAACTGGTAGTACCATTAACAGTTCAATAAACCACACCAACTTAATAATAAGAGCATTTAGCTGTCACAGCTCGCATGTGAAGTTCACAAAATATGCTAAAACCCAAGTAACCATCTGATGTTATTCACTCACTCAAAAATCCCCTAGTTATGAATACATTTGTGGTTTTAAAGTCCCTCCATGTACAGCTGACATGGATGTGAAGTCAAACTATGGAGATTGAAACTATTTTTTTTTTTTGTTGACATTTTAACATGAAGATCGGTAGAGATAGACTCCGTTTTAGATGTTGCCCCAAGTGGCCATTCAAGGAACTGCACATTTCAGCAATTCCAGGCTTGTATCAGACTAGTAATCCCTTTGTTGGCTACAGATGTCTTTTTTTTTTTAGAGGCAGCCTCTTGCCTCAAGTCAGAGTTATTGCACATTAATTCATTTCCATGCAGGTTTCAAGGGTCGGATCCAGCGACCACTCCAGTACACCTACATCCTGCAGGTATAATAATAGCAGCGCCGTAATTATTCATGGTTTAGTGTTCGGGAAGTCCCACAGTGTCCATCTGTCTCCTGAAGACAAATGTTTATCCGAGTTCGTACAGAAAGACAGAACAGACGGGTTATCTTATATAATCCCAACAAAAAAATGGATCTTCATCTTATAGTTTTGCTCTAAGATTTACATGTCCATGCCTGAGTAAATAAACACTCATTAAAGGCTAAAAAGGGCTGAATTTACTGGTCATATTTGCTGTTTGTGTCTAGACGGGAAGCATCCGCCGCCTTCTGCTCTGTGAAGTTTGAACATTAACGGTAATGAACTTGAGATTGTCTGGACCAGCTGATGATTAAAACCACATTTTCCCTCCTAATGAGCAATTAACAGCGGGGAGATAAGAGACAAAAGGACAGCACGCAGTAAACCTTTTGGGCAGTGGGATTAAAAGGAAAACAATCTTTTCTTCGTTCACATTGTTAACCATGCGGGGAACGGCGTATAGTGCTGCTTAAATTGGTTTTCTAAATCTGATTAAAACAAGTTAATCAGTTCGTGACTTGCATGTTGGCCCTCTGTAATGAAATTATGGAGAAGAAAAGAGCGTCGGCGAGTGAACGACGGCCTGTTTGTCTCAAGTCACAACCCCGGACTGGAGAGACGTGTGCTGCCTTTATTGAGTTTGAAACTCAAGGGTTTGATGTTTGCAGAGTCCGAGCAGCAGAGGCCGACAGAGGACTTACGCTAATCTGCAGTTAAGCCACACGAGTGTCTGAAGGACCTGACTGATTGCCTCCTTCATGGGAAGCGACGGAGAAAGGAAGAAGCCCATCTGGGTTAGCCGAGGAGCCGCTAAATCTCCAGGCAATTCTGGGTCTCCGTCAACCGTCCTCCCAGCGACGGTACCGGACGGTAACCCGGCTGCATCATGGGTCCAGAGGGGGTTCTTAACGGGAATGATTCACAACTGAGCACAAATCAGGTTCAAGTTACAGAATAAGAACGCTACGATTAAAAAAAAAAAAAACTCCACCAAAACAGGACATGCAAAGATATTCTATTTATTAAAAAAGAAAAAGGCATGAATAGAAATGATTTGTCTAAACATACAAATATCTATGGATGAATAATTGATTGAATAGCTTGTATACATTGGCCACAAGTTCGTACCGATTTTACCAAAAACGTGGTCTGCGGTTTCTAAGCAACAGCCCAGTCTGAAGCTAGAAACTCGTCCCGGTTTGACGTCGAGTTTCCTTACGGCTCTTGGATTCACCTCCCCAGGTTCTACCGATTGTTCATCACCTCCACCTGTATCTCAGACCTCACCCAAAGATATCTGAGCATCATTAACTTTCCCAACATCTGTGTCTTGTACTGATTGGACTCCTAAAATCATAGAAATGACTCCGTTACCACTAAACCGAAGGGGTTTCCCCCACTCCTGCGTCACAATGAACTTTTTAACACTAGAATATTTGTGTCATTCCTGGCATCCAGAGACTCGAGTATCAAACCCTTAGCGAATCATCCAGATGTTGTAATCCTTCTGGGAAAAAAGCCTGACGGTGACAAAACAGGGGACAGAAACAAAAACCCTGATTTTATTTCAGAAGGGTAAATATAGCTCTGGTTATTTATCAGAACCAATATAAAAGCTCACGAATGCTGTAAACCTGCTCATGATATGTGATGTAATACGTCATGTTAATTTTAAATGTCTTCAGTAATTGAGACAACTTCCTGAGAGTTAAATCTGTCTTTGGACGTTATCTGACAAGTCTACCTCCTGTACCGCATCCAAGAGGAAACATCTGGTGTCTGAAGTTGTCGGTGTTGAAGGTGGAGAAGTGCAGTTCATCACATTACCACTAGGGGCTGCCAGCAAAACCAAGTTCACTTGAACTCAACTTAAAGTGTCCAAATTTACAGCTGAAATAAAGATATTTAGAAACTGGCCCTAAAAAAAAGAAAAAAATTAAAAAGGAGAACTTCCCATTAAATAATTGGGCGACTGTAACACAGGCTAGTTTCAGGTCATGTGACACCGTATAGTTGGTTTTAACTGAGGTGTACTGGTGTTTTCTTTTTTTTTTAATTCTCCTGATTTAGTCTTGTTTTCTTTTACCTTTCCCTGTGGTTAATTTGTCTTTTAGACTAACTGATAACTGATCCTGAAGTGCTTTTTGTTCATTATTTCAAGGACTTTGTTACTTCTTCTTCTGCTGCTGCTTCTCTATCACCTCCATCTACATCCTTCTCCACCCCTCATCACACCAACCACATACCCACAACATACAGTGTATACTCTGTACTGCATATTTGTCCTGTTTACAGTCAAATCAAAGCATCGACAGTGGTCACCTGTTTAACTGTAAATTCATAAAAGCTTAAATTACACAACAATATAAACAGAAACATGCAAGAAACAAAATATCCACTTCAATAAAGAGAACTACTTCTTTAACCACTAATTTGGGCTTTTCTTCTGTTTTTATGGGATACGACTTGAATTTGATCCAAGCCACTCCCCGTACTTATTAAATATGGTACATCGCAGGTACTTCAGATGCCATACATGCTAGAAATACTACACAAAATACTTCTGCATCAGGATCCGTACAATTACAGCAACAGGTTGAGTTATAAAAGTACCAGTAGAGGTCACGTGACAGCGCTGAGTAACAGCTACACCTGACTGACCTTTAATGCAAAAGTCTAATCAGCCACTTACGATGCAGGAGCTGAATGAATTTAGGCACGCAGACATGGTCAATATGACCTGAAGTTCAAATACATACAAAGAACAGGGAGGAAAGGTGAATTAGGTGACTTTGAACGTGCCGCGGATGCTGATCTACTGGGATTTTCAAGCAAAACCATTTCTAAGGTTTTTCAGACGGTTTACAAAGGAGAGAGAGAGAGAAATGATCCAGTGACGAGCAGCTTCTGGCAGAAAATATCAAAGATCAGAGGAGAGTGTCCAGACTAAGCAAAGAGTACATGAGAGGAGGAAGAACTAAAATAACCGCTAAAATAACTGTCAGTAAACTCATCACAATGGCCGACTGGTGAGCACCTTGCAGCAGCGGTGGATGTAAACCTCAGAAGGTAAAAATCATCTCTGGAGGAACAACAACTAAACCGACAAAGGACTGAGATGTTGAGCTAATGATAATAAGATAATAAATGATGAAGAAACTAAAAATCTTCACCAGGTACCACCAGGTACCACCATCGCTAACGTGGCACCTGTGGAAGATGAGTAAACCTGGTGCCTAAAAGGCAGATATAAGTAAACCTCTATTTTGCTGGAGCTCAAACAAATACCTCCATCTTTTACTTATTTTTGAATTACAGAGAGAGAAGATCTAACCTGCTTTCAGAAGTAAAATAATTGCCCGTTACATTTAGAAGATGCTTTCATCTAAAGCGACTTGGAGGAAAACAGTCGAGCCACAATAAACCTGGTAAACTGCAGAGTTAGTCCACTGAAGACCACACTCAGGTGTGGGTTGAGGAGTTAGAGATGACGTAAGTCACGTCGAGAGGAGAGTGTTCTGGAGCTTCTTGAATGGACAACAGGTAGCTTGTTCCAGCTCTGAGGAGGAGAACATCTCATCCCAGATCTCCTTGTGCGAAAAGATGGGAAGGCCAGGTGATGTTCTTGTGAAGGTTTCTAAGTTCAAATAAGCAGAACCACAAACTCACTTTACAGGTGAGTGTCAGCAACAGGTAGCCAGATTAAAGACCAGGCGTGCTGCCATGTTCTGGACCTTTGGTGGAGGTTTTGTTGGTTGGCCAGCGGGGACGCCATGTGACCTGTACCAG
The DNA here is from genome assembly GCA_028564865.1 of Zenarchopterus dispar. Lineage (NCBI taxonomy): Eukaryota > Metazoa > Chordata > Actinopteri > Beloniformes > Zenarchopteridae > Zenarchopterus > Zenarchopterus dispar. The sequence continues at coordinate 1,142 of JAOWBL010000851.1, read as the reverse complement.
GAGTTGAGTGACACATGGAGTCAGGTAAGACCTGATAGACAGAAGCAACGTGACCAGAGAAGGATAACTGGTCATCAATCACGACTACGTCGATGGATGTGAAATCTAGCAGCGGAGACTTCAACTGATCTGTAAATGTGTTTACGTCTGCTGCTGAGTTGGACATATTAAAATGGAGGTCAATGCAGATCGACTCGCTTCTGGATCCCCAGTGGCTCATCAATAAGTTGAGCCTAACTGAAAATGACAGATTATTTTTGGACACATCTAACTAATGTTAAATGAGCTGACAGCCAGAGTCACCTGCGTGAACCTCGGTTTTTTTTCTTCTTTTTTTCTGCCGGGGGATTTCTCGCCGCCTGCCTCCTGGACTTCCTCTGCAGGAAAATATAATCGGAGACGAAACAGACATGGACAACATGCCACAAGCTTTCTTCCAGGCCGAGGGCACAAGCTGCTTGCTGTGAGGTGAAAGTGAGAGGTGATGGGGTGGGGGTGGCGGTGGGAGCGAGGAGCTGTGGGGGGGGTGGAGCGAGAGGACTAATGAAGGACAAGGTGGAATATTAAAAGGACGGGATGGGGAGGGAAGAGGAGACAGGGATGAACATGGAGAGGGGGATAAGAAGGTGAGGACGAGGATGGATAGTTGATGCGTCCAAAAAAAACAAACATCAGGTGGTGGTGAAGTAGGTGTAGCTCTAAAGGGGTGGCTGTCAGAAATCCCTCATAAAAACACCTCTCCCAGTAATGGGAGAGGTGTTTTTTCTACTGATCTGGCAGCACAGCCCAGAAAACCTGGTTCTTGAACCTCACGGGGGAATCTGCCACGTCCAATACAGGAGGTGTCCTGCACCGGGAGATAACCTGCACCAGGACATACCCTGCACCGGGAGGTGTCCTGCACCAGGACATACCCTGCACCGGGAGGTGTCCTGCACCGGGACATACCCTGCACCGGGACATACCCTGCACCAGCCTTATTTATTTTGTCTGAAAATCCTACATTTATGATTCAAAGTTAAACAGTTATTTTTTAGCAGGAAATAAATAAATAAATAAATGAGCCTGTGCTCTCCCGACGGTGGTCCAAAAACACTTAACGAGTTTGGTTTGTTGCCTTTCATGACTAAAATCCAAACGTA
>JAOWBL010000850.1:0-16610 GCA_028564865.1 Zenarchopterus dispar | reverse complement strand
CCTCTCTTTGGACCCTGCTGTGGAGGAAGGTCAAAAAACCATCGGTTCTGCAAATAAGTCTGAGCGCTCCTGTGAAGCGGTCATGTGTGGGAGACGTGGACACTCATCCGCCCAACCGCGCCAACGGCTCTGAATGGTACCGGGTTGTGAGTAATTAAAAAAAGAAGAAAAACCACTGTGCACGTGCTTTTTATTTTGGCTTGCGCTGCAAGTGAAGCGGACATTTTTTAAATTTGAAGACCACAGCGTACCCGAGCCACACCAGGCCTGCAACGAAAAGTAAAAAAACAAAAGAACTAAGGGTTGAAGTAATGAGATAAAAGGTTACAAACAAAGGGAACAGAAACCAGTTTTTGTTTTTTGTAAAAAAAAGGGTAAACAAAAGTGAAATGTATTATTTTGTTTTATTTCTTTTCTAATTAATTACTAAAATTATTTTTGAAACTTTATGGAGTTTGTGTCTAATTGTTATTTTCATTGACAAAGGGTATTACATTTATTTCTTTTCAGTAGTTAACGAATCTAGGGCCCCTCCCATAGTACTACCGCCTCATTAACGCAGTGTTAATAACAGCAACATGGGATGGGTGTTACAAAAAGTTAGTGCTCTGGGACAAAAAAAAAACAAAACACTATGCATTGTGGCCATCTCAGTGCCATTAGAACAGATTTTGATTTGTTTCTATTTTATTACAAAAAATAATCAAAATATACTGATTACATAATCAGGTTATTGCATCTAAAACAGCAAATTATTATAGGAGCAGGCTCAATCCTTGTAAATTCAGGACACTTGTAACAGTATGGAACACTAAGAACAATCCTGGTCCTAATACAAAGTTTCCTTTTGTACTTCATGGCTTAGTTTTGTAGTTATTTCTTTGTCTAACATCCCAATAGGAATTTATATTCTTAATTGAATAACTTTAATTCTATTGCTAGCTGTGGCTATGCAAGGTTGTGTTATTTGTTAATATACTACACATACACACACACACACACACACACACACATACGCAAGTAAGTACAAGTTCTAAAATTGTTTACTAATGTTTTGCAAGAAATTGATCTTGTCAATCTGTGGAGGCACTGATGCAAAGCAACTGCTATCTTTTAGTGTCTGCTGCAGAACTTCCCAGTCTATTATTATTATTATTATTATTATTATTACTGGTGCTGGCTGAGGTGGGTGAGTTGCATTATTCATTATTGCATTATTATGTTTGTGCACACAGATGGGGTTCTTGCATTTCTGAGAAAGTAAAGTTAGATCTCAGAGCCATCATAGGCATAGGAGAGGATGAGTCATACTCACCCGGATCTATTGGCTTGTGCAGACTCAGTCAAATTCAGATGTGGTAGAGACTAAAAACATGTCTCTACCACACCTTAATCTGAATGCTGCAGCTTTTAACAGAATATGCTGGATCATCATTGTTTCCACAGTTGTTTACGCAGATCTGAAGCCTCAAATTCATGATGGGGGAAAAAAAGTAAACTAACTTTAGAAATCAAAGATTTAATGAACCAAAGCATTTGATCAAGAAAACTGATGTGGAATATTTATTTTCAGTCTTGTGAACAACAGTTATTTATATTTTTCTGAAGTGCTTAGCATTGTCCAGTGGTGTCATCAGGAAAATCTGACTATTAATATAAATGAAACTGAAAAGATGATATAGATGATATCTTATATATATGTGTGTGTGTGTGTATATATGTATATATATATATATATATATATATATATATATATATATATATATATATATCATCAGGCTGCACTAGAGAGCATCCTGAGGTACAGTATATCAGGATGGTATGGTAATTTTTCTGCCTAGCTGACATCACAATTTTTCCATATGGTAAATGATACTGCAGTAAAGATGATGGTGTGATGGAAAATGTTCATTCACACTGTGAGTTCATTATGAGTACACTCAGTTCAGATCAGTATTGTGTCTGTGCAGTTTGGGTTTAGCTGTCTTACGCATCTGCAAAAATGTTGGTTTGAGGACTGGATGTTATTTTGTATCTGACTCTGGGTCACTCCTGCACATGTACATTCTGAACCTTTTGCATGTAACATATAATTAAATAATTCACCAACCTGAGTCATATTGCTATTTATTTTAAAGTGCTATTATTTTATTTCAGTTTTATTCAGACATTGCAGGTAGTGATTAAATCTAGTGGTTAAAATATGCTAATACAGAGATAATACTTTTTTCTCCCCCTAAACATTTTATGAATAGACTGTACTGAGTCAAGCATAGAGAGATTTAGCTGATCACACACACATTTTATATTCAGAACACAAGCTGTCCAACAGGTGTTACAGAATTCCCTGTTGCAGATTGAATCACTTTAAAAAGTCATTTGTGTCCACCTTTATCAGGATTTTAAACAATACTTTTTAAGACTGCAAATATTATCCAATGTGTGGGGACATTTCTACCAGGCAGCATTTTTTAAATTTTATTCTTTTTTTTGTTGTTGATTTAGTTTTTAAAGAAGCAGAAGAGAACTTTTGCAATTTTTGGCTCAGCGGGTTCTTCTACAGGATGAGAGGTGAATTTTTTTTTTTGTTGACACCATCCAAGATATACTCACGTTCAGTCATTCTCATTTTCTCTTCCAAAAATACATTCTTAGTTGCCTCTGCAGTACTGTCAGCTGTACATCTGTTTGTTAGCTTCATTGTTGCTGATGTGTGACATAATGCCATAAAGAGATGTGCATTTGTTGCAAGAAACCACAGGGATGGGAGTCCAAAATTACTTTGGCTTGTTTTTGCTGACCGTAGGGATAGGAGACTGAGAGAGCAATGAAATATTTCTTCAAATGAAATCGAAACTGATTTTTCTTTTTTTTTTTTTTTTTTTTTACATAAAATAAAATCTTTTGCACTGCTTTAAGGGTTGTGCAATAGTGTTATGGTGATTGTTTTCTCTTTTTCTCTATTAAATGTCTATGTAATGTTTCACTATTTAATGTTATTTCATATTCATTCTAATCACATCTGTCCAAACATTGTCATTTTAAGTGTGGCTACTGAAATGACATCCGAAACGAGTGCTGCCAGAGCAGAGACTATTCATGCTGTAGCCTGCTTTCCCTTCACCCCGTCTCGCCAGCTGCTCTTCCACATTTCACATACTCTTGAAAGCCAGTTACACAGACCACCAGCTGTGTGTGACAAAAATCTGGTGTGTGGGGCTCACACACCAGAAACACACATAGATGAAAGCGGTTGATAAAAACAGCTGCTAGCGGCAATGCCAAAACACAGGTTCAGGTTAGATTATTGGTGTACTCCCCAGTCTTTCTGCAGAATTTAATTGTTCAGAATGAACTGGAAGACACATATCTTATCCTCTTTTTGCCTCATTAATAGCTATCTAAAGCATTCATTTGTTTTTTTTATATGCCATCTTTGTCACTCTGTCTTGCAGTCTGCAAAACTGTACAATACAGTTTTACATATCTCTATAATACCATGACCAACCTCATATTAAACTCCAAATTATTTATTGTCATTAAAACCTAACTTATTATTGAAACACAAGTCTGAATTTATGAACGTTATACTTGTGTTAAAAAAAGATTATATTACTATTTATTTGATATTCTGTCAGTGAATTAAAACAAAACCATATTTGTGATGCCATGACCCAGAAAAGTTTGTTCAGAACTTTCTCTCATCTTTGTTAGTACAAGTATGTGCAGCTAGAATGCTGCCTTGCCAAACTCATTAAAGTTAGTTTGACTGAACAGATTTCATATAATACTTAATCTGTGCAGCATATTTGTATTTGATATAATGAGGTAATGTACCATCTCCTATGGTGATGTGTTTTAATAGTTAGGTGTGAAGGTTGAATTCTGTGACACAAAATAAGATCCAGCAAAACTAATTTAAAAGAAAAAAAAACAGTTTCAGTCATTAATTTGCTACTCTCACTCTTTCAGATGTTTTTTTTTTCTTTTTTTACAGCAATGAAAACATTTTTCTCAGTGCCCCTTTAATACATAGGCCATGCTATAGATTATCTCGGGAAATCATCTAAACATCCTGCAGCCTCACATCTGAAGTCACATTAGTGTTCCCTAAATCTTTGAAGGACCCAGGGCACTGTTTTTATTCTCCTCACATGTTGCTCAACCTTGTCTCTCTTGTAGGAGGAAAGCGGCCTTGCTGACTCCATTCACGTTATTTTGTATTCCGGTGATCATGCAGAGAGAGTTCATTCTCAACTTTTTGTCTTTGTTGGCAACAGTTCAGGTTTTAATACCAAGGGATGGAACAGGGAGTGACAGAATCTCCCCAATGACTCTTTATGGAGTCTTCCTGAAAAACAAAGTCAATAAGACTCGGAGCACCAGGCTGCAGATATTGATTATCTGTCTCTGAGTATGAGGTAGGAGAGGTGATGCAGCGAGGATGAGGAAAAAGGTGAGTAGGAGAGAGGGGAGTAGGGACATGAAACATATGAGTAGAGAGTGAGAAAACAAAGAAGGTGGGAGAGCAAGATGTTTTGATCCTTTCAGAATTTGCAGATATCAGTAAGATGGAGGTGATTAAGGGGGAAGCACACTGCTGTTTTCAGACATGACTGTGGGGGAAGTAAAAGGCAGGCTGCTACAAACCAGAGCACTACAGAAGTGCATAGCTTTGCTTTTTAAAAATAAAAATGACAGAAAATATTTATTCATATAAGCATCCGTATATGTCTATAACTTATATTTGAAATTGTTATTTTTAAGAATGCTGGTGTTAAAATTTAGAAGTTAATAACAATAATTAGTGATCATTAGTTTAATGAGCTGTCTTAGTGGTTAGCACTGTTTCCTCACAGCAAGAAGGTTCCTGGTTCAACTCCCGGCAGGAGTCTTTGTGTGTGGAGTTTGCATGTTCTGCCCGTGTTTGTATGGATTTTCTCCAGGTACTCAGTTTCCTCTCACGGTCCAAAAACATGTACGTTAGGTTGACTGAGAACTCTAAATTGCCCGTAGGTGTGAGTGTGCATGGTTGTTCCTTCATGTATGTGGCCCTGCGATGGACTGGTGACCTATCCAGGGTGTATCCCTGCCTCTTGCCTGAAATGGGCTGGGATTAGCTCCAGCAGACCCCTGTGAGCCAGTAATTGGATTCAGCAGGTATAGAATATGGATTGATAGTCTAATGATCACTAATTAGTGATAGTCTTGATTCAATCATGTGATTGGAAATCAGGGTTGATCCTGTGATTTCCGAATAATTGGGATCGGATGGAAATGATCAGATTTTCCTCATTTTTATTTTACTGAACTATATTATTTACTAAAGATTATATTAATTATTTATTTATTGTCTATCAATATGTTTCAATAGCAACAATTAAAGTTTATATCAGGCGGGAAGTAAGTGTGAGCTTCAACCTAGAGTAACGGTTGGAGCTAATAAGCTGACTCAGTGTTGCCAACTTTGCGATTTTGTTGCTATATTCAGTGAGTTATCAGACTCCTCTTGTAGCTTTGTTTTTCTTCAAAAAAGCAACTGGCAATATATGTAGAGAGTTTTTTCAGGTGTTACTAAAGACTTGTAGAGTCAGTCTTCTCAGCAAGCAATCTGTACTATCGTGAACCTCTCCTCCATACCAAAGCGCTCTCAGGCAGCTCAGTCATCCAACTGCAGGAGACATCCCCCCTTCTGCATCCAGAGTGCAAAGAAATTGTGCATCTATGAATCTGAAGTTGGCTGATCTTGCATTGCCATTCAATAAGAAATAATATTTTTCATATATAATTCTAATTAATGTAATAATTAGAATAAATATTAATTGGCGCTGCACTGCCCTATAGTCAGGACAAAGCAGGAGGGTTGATATTGTGACATGAAAAAAAGAAAGTTATTATATTATATACTTTTAAACATATTTAGTGTTTTTTACTCCCTTTTTTTATATCTCCCATAACTTCATTTCTCTCTCCTACACCATCCATTAAAATTATATACAAATTAAAAAGCCAATAGCTTCTTTGCTTACTGGGGACTTAGCAACACTGGCTGATGTAAACGTAGAGCAAACTTGAAGTGGGCTCCTTGGAATTTCAGAAATGTCTGCAGTTTGGAATTATTTCAAATTGGACAGTGAAGGCAGTGCTACAGCAGCTTCTACTGTTGGCAGTTTGGGAATTGTTTTTTTTTTTTTTTTTAATTCATTTTTGTGGATTGTCAAAGTATCGGATCAGGACTTTCTATTCGCTGACATTCAAAATCAAATGTTTCAAAAATATGTGATTGGGACATCCCTCATAATAATAATAATAATAGTAATTTTCTCTAAAGAGAAGATCAGCAGTAATTACAAAATGAGCATGCTCTTTAAATAGTAAGTAGATATTTGGCACTTGGTCATTATCTTTAACTCTGATACAATTATTAGCTTATGTGAACATTATTTTCTTACATTACACCTATTTTTGGTCTGATATATTAGGGTCCACGGAGTCTGATATAACCTGCAGTCAATCTGTGACTATTATTCTGTCACTGCAGCAAATGTGTAACATTTTTAGACAGGTTCGTAGAGAAGCTGCTGCCAAATAAGGTTTCAGAAGAATGGTCTTCCTGCTAATCTGACAGCATTGGAACATGTTGGCATTATGTCTCAAAGAGGACCCTGGTGCTTTTCATAGCAGTTTGGAGTTGTAATTATTTAGCACCTAGAATAACATCAAGTTGGAAAATTTGGGATGACATGGAGAATGAAAACAAAAAAGATGAAAAAGGAAAGTGATTCTTTCAATTACTTTTAGTTCTTTGCCAGTAGTATGATCCCAAAATGTTTAATGGTTTTACATATAATTTTAGGTATTAATTGTACATCCATTTTAGCATTTCTGCATATAAAAAAAAAACTGACAGCACTACTGTAACATTTTTACTAGTTTGTAATGTTGCCACTCTTTCCCACAACTTTTAAAAGACATTCTGGGATCATTGCTCATTATCCCAAAGACACTGGGATCATTTATTTTTTATTTGAAAGTTTCTCATACATTTACTGACACCAAGTTTCCTGTAAAGTTTAAATTGAGATTTTGAATCGTGGGGGCAAAGTTATGGCAACAGCAGCTCGAGCAAAGCAGAAATATTTTTGTAATTTAAAAAAAAATGAAGCCCTGTCTGAAATTCATCCCTACTCACATTTATACTGCACAGTCCACTTCCTGTGTAGGGTAGTTCTGAGTTCAGAGTGCATTTTCAGACATTACTAGCGTTACTTGCGTTGTCGCTATTCACTGTTATACACTATTCATGATGCATTGTGGGATTCTTAGTGTGTTATATAGGGTATAGCAGTTCTCATTACGTATTTGAGGTAAGGTAAATTACTACAAGATGCCGACTGCACTATGTAGTGTACTATTAATGAGTGGGGGTAATTTCGGACACAACCCTGATTTATTTTTTCATCTTGTTATCAACTTGCACAAGTGTATCTATTATTTTATTCATTTATAAAATATTAGCAAACAAGCTTGAAATAATGCATGCAGCTGTGCAGTCTTTGAAGCAGGAGACTCCCACTTTTAAAAAAATAAAAATAAAATAATAATAATATCCAATCCCAAGCAGTTGTGGTGTTTTGGGCTTGTTCAACCCACAATCAGGAATAAACATTCTGTACTGGTATTTAACTAGGGCAGAGCAAGCACGCACTTGGGAGTCTGGGGGAGTCTACTGAATCTGCTGATACCAGTAACCTTTTAAAAATGTAAACAAAGTCTTGATACACTTGTCAATAATGTCATGTGACATGCCACAGAGCAAAGAACAAAATTGTACAAAAAAAATTTGTACACTGTCATTTGACTTCATTTGCCCCTAAAATGCCTCTACAGTTAACCCCCAAACTCCTCCATCACATTTCCATGATCTATAATATATAAACTCCATGATCAATTTATCTGATCATGTCCTGTATTGTACAGCAGTAGTTATGGGAACCTAAGAATAATGGTAAATATTCAAAAGTGTTCAATAAAAAACAAGAACTTTTGTTTCAATGAATCTATAGTTATCAAATGATATATCCAATGTCCTAAAAGAGATAAATATCACACAGATCCTATCATTCCTGCTGGTTTCTCCAAGATTAGGTTCAAAGTTTCAAGCTAAGAAGACAGACTGTGCATCCCATGTAGCTCAGGATGCAGCAACTCCACACGACAGTTAAGTGACACTACAGAGTTAAGTGACAGAAACATGTTGAATTGCCTGACTCTTATTGCAAATCCCTCTGTTGGAATCATGTCAGGTATGCTAATAGGTATGCTAATCCAAGATCTTGAAGATCAATTCCACAAACAGCTGTACATGTTTGCAGTGTGTCCTTGATGACGTGCTATCTGAAGGACAGATGTTGTTGGCATCCAACAGGGGTCCAGCATATGTCTGTACTCCTGGGTTTTATGTAGTGAAACGCAGACAGACTTTTTAAATTTTTGTCAAAGATCTTGAACAATTTAGAAAAAGAAATCTCTTTTGGTCTATTTGGGGGAAATTTAATGTATTTCCAATGGTATTATAATGTATCGCTACTTTTAAATTTGCACTTTCTGTATCCAAACTTTGTATGATTTTAGTTTATGATATTCGTATTTTCTTACAATGCAGTCATGGTAATTCATGGCCATGGATAGTTTCCCTAATGTTCTACTAATATTTGTGTTAGTAGAAATCATTGATCTTTTGCTATACAACATAAATACATGTCACAAAGTTTATACAGAAATGATTTTGGTGGCTGTTCATGTTAACTATATTGTCAGTCGTAACTTAAATAGTACACCATAGTCTGACAGAAGATCATAAAATTTTCAGCTTTTTAAAAAAATCATGTAACAAAAATTGATCTACTCTTTCCAACAGTAAAAATAGACACACACACACACACAAAATAACAGCACAGAAATATCTCATGGCATTTTCTGATCAGTGAAGCAAGGTGTTAGATGAAGATCAGATTTTATCTGATCTATTCTGTTTAAATGTGTGCTTTTAAAAATGTAATTTGAATATTGTCTTTCTTTTCAGTTGATGTTTGACTGGGGTTTCTTTTCAGACCTAATTGTTTAAGTTTAAGGATTAATAATTACTTGTGTGGTGGAAATTTTGGCTTCTCACATATATTTTCTGTTCTCATAACATTAAGTCCCCTTACGGAAAGGTACCCGTGTGAAGGTGAAGGTGTTTACATCTTGACAGCTGTTGTTTTGTCTCAAATGAATGTTGTGACTATTGCGAAGGACAGAGAGGGTTGAAATGTCCATGTGTCCTCCATCACGATGTTACTTCTGCCTTGGAACTTGAGCTGTAACAATTGTGACCCCTTTGCATGCAAATGTTATATTAAATATGTTAAACTTGGATTATCTCTCACATCATCTTCTTTTTATTAAGTAAGAACTTATGGTCAAACCCAGATTGTCACTCAGTGGTTAAAACTTATCATACAGAGGTATTAGATACTTTTTTTCCACGACAACTTGATCTGGCTATACTCCTCAAGTGTCATTGCTTAGGTTTTGTCATTACCAGGAACATATAGCTACTTTACAAAAGCTGACAGAATTTTCTGAGGTTGCATTTTACTGTCTGTGACAATTTTTGGTAATAATACCATACATCCAGTGGAAAACTACCCCTTTTAATCATGTAATTACACTTTTGTTCATAGCAGCTATAGTTATGAGTAGGGGGAGCTTGATGACTCCTCCCCATCCTTCTTTTCCATGGCAGAGTGCCTTTTTTCTTAAGTCAACATAAATAGAGCTTCACTCTATTCTAAGAGGCAACGCAAATGCAACATGATGGGAAATTTGGTGACAATTGAAAGGGAAAGACCAGTTAATGCTGGTGTCTGTAAATCTAAACAGCTCACTAAATTACATATTTTCAAATCAAAATGATGTTGAGTTGTTTTATAATGAAATTCTTGAATCTGTTGTCATTTCAGATACACAGATATATGTTTTTTAAAAATATGTCACCTTTAAAAACTTGTTTGTTAGGGTTAGGAAAATACCGACACATTTAACAGCAAACGTGAAGCACATACAAAGGACAACTCCCACTAAATTACATCTGGTTAGGGGTGTTCCTGGTATCCATGAACACAGAAACTAAGATTTTATCTCTTTATTACATCTGCTGTGAGACCAACATGAAGAGTTACACCACAGATTACACCTATGACTACTGTCTTTCAAGTTCTGATATCGTCTGTGTGTGTTGCACTGGGTGATGCAAAAACAGTTCTAACTGAGAAACATCCCAAATGTCTTCCAAATGTAGTTTGCATTCAATTTGCATAAATCAGTATTCCCTGGTTCAGGTCCTCGAGGGCTGCTCTCCTGCATGTTTTAGATGTTTCATTTCTCTAATATGCCTGATTCAAATGAATGGATCACCATCAGCTTCCCATTAAGGCCTGCACAAGACTAATGACCCATTCATTTGAATGAAGTATGTTAGAACAGGGAAACATCTAAAACATGCAGGCCAGTGGCCCTTCACGACCTGGAATGGGGAACACTGGCATCAATTATACTTTGCTATCTATACTTTATTAAAATCAGAAGTTGACAGAATCTGCATATGTAACAAAAATACAAGGCTTGTGGTTACTTTTTTTCTGATTTTTACCATCCCCAATTAATGTGTAAGCATTTTGGACAATAAGTCTGTATGTATGTAGTACCAGGCACGTCATACAAATGGTAATAAGACCTTTTCATTAACCCTTATTAATTGGGGAAAAACATAAATGACTAAATTGGACTGAAATGAGTTCATAAATACATAAATAAATGGTCTAATTTTTAAGGTCTTTGCATACTGAATATTTCATATGAATGTTTTAAAAAAGGAATTATGTAAAAAATGATAAATGAATTATTAAATGATGTACTTTTACAATCTTTTTGAAAATGCATTTTCAAAAAGAGAATTAACTCATTTTGAAAATGTATTTTGGAATTAATTTGCTATTCAGGTATTTAAACTTAATTATGTAATTTCCTAATTATATTAATTGGGTAATTATGTTTTCCTTTTCTGTTTTCGTATCCTCACTGCATTTTCAAATCCTTTTCAAAATTGAATTTTATATATCTAATACCTTCTCCATTTAGCTTCTTCTTTACCCTTTTTTGTGGCACTTTGGGCCTTGAGCAAAGAAAAGTGACTTAAACAATACAAGTCAGGTCCTTGAATGCACCAAAGCTCTCTGGTTAGTCAGAGAAAGCACTGTCATTTTAAAATGGCATGGACACAGGATGGTACGGTATGTGATAAGTACAGCATGCAATGGTAGTGCCTTTATGTGGTGTCCACTTCATACATCTTTACATATGCTAGAAAGGTATGTGAAGCGTACAGCCTGGAATGGCCTTTACATTCTGTTCCCACCATGCAATGTACATGTGAACTGACATGGACACCAATGTCCACTTCAATTAACTTTACATTAGCAAGAAGGTAGGGTACAGTTTTCTCACATCTACAAACTACTGACATTTGGAGGAAAACTTGGGAAACATTATTATCATTAAATATACTCCCGTTGCTTCAAGTTTGAAGCAAATCTAAAACACCTTGTCCACTTCCAATGCCCTTACATTCTCCAAAGGTATGTGATGTGCACAGTGTCTCATAATTCCAAAAGAACTGGTGCTTGAAGGATGTTATTTGGAGAATTGTGCTTTTTAAACGTACTTCAGCTGCATACAGTTTTAAGAAAGTTGAAGCACTTAGAAAATGAATTTTCAAATTCAGTAATTTATTTTTCTATTTGAAAATGCATTTTCAAAAAGATTTTAGAATTACATTTTTAATAATTAATGTATTAATAATTACATAACTCCTGTAAAAATGCTCAAAAGATTCAATAAGAAAACACTTTAGAAATTAGACTTATGTGTTTATTAGCTAATTTCCAGTTGAATTTAGTAAAATATATATTTCATTTACCAATAATAACTGTTAATGAAAATGCCTTATTACCATTTGCATAATATACCTCCGTATGTGCCAGCTTTCAAAGGAATGAACTGTACTACATCTTTGGATGTAGCATGCTACTCTAATTAATACATCCAAAGACTCCTCTGTGGACACACAAACATTCAAGTTAGTTCCTCTGGAAGGGAGAGATACCTTTTTCAGTTCCAGTATAACTTACAGAGAATATGGACTAATTAAAGTCAACAAAATGTGTTCCAGCTGCAATTTTTTTTCTTTGGTGGACCTGATGTTACTTTTGCATTTCATAATTAAAATATTAATGTCTTCTTGGGCATTCATAATACACTGCATAATGCAATACAGTAATCTAGCCTAGAAGTTACACATGTGTGAATTAGTCATTATTACTGACTTAAACTCAACTGACCTGAACTGAACTTACTTGAATTAATTTTGAGTTTCCAAAGCTCTATTTGTCTTTCCTAAATAGCAGTTTCTACCAGGTCAAATGGTAAAGTAATTTACTGACTTTCAGTATTATGTTACAATGACTTTTATAGGAATCTTTTTGTGTGTAAGGTGCAGTTTTTGATTGGGGTTAAAAGAAAGAGACTAAGCAATTTTCTTATATACTTTCAAAATTCACCTTACTCTTGCAGAGTTTCCATGTGTAACTGACTACACCTTTAATTCTCTTCACGTGAATAATTTCAATGTGGACTGTAAAACAAACCACAATCTTGTGTCTAGGCAGCACTGATCTTTGGAATGGTTTGACGGCTGAAATGTTGAGCAGGTTAAGCTACAGTCACAAAGGTTCTTACGAACAAAGGGTTCATTTGTATCTCCCAGTTCCTACGAACTCTGAGTTCGTGGAGATTCATAGAAGGGGACATAGTTTCCTACAGCTGTTTAAGGAAGCTGGTATGACTGCCATTCAACTTCATTTTCTCAAGATAGGCATTCTTCAGAAAATGAAGTGATTACCTGCCACAAACTGGCTGTAGTATTCTTATGTTCTTCATAAGGGTGCCTTGGAACTCACCTACGGTATACTGACTGCCATCCTATGAAAATTGTTGCTGTAACATGACCGTATGCTACCCCTGTGTGCAACTCATTGCAATCTCAAATTTTTGGAAGGAAGATCCTATGGATTTTGGCACATTTTGTCAGACTATATATGTGGCGACCATCCAATATCTCCAGAAATCTACATGAGCAAGAAAATGATGCAGCAACGGACTTGGCAGAGAAGACGCTGGGAAGAGAACGTCCATTGCATGAAACAGCCGAACATTTTAGCAGGCTACATCTGTTAGTCAAAAGATGTTGCTTGAAAGGTCAAAGTGTGAAAAAATTAAGAAAACCATCAGACAGGACACAATGTGCAAGCCTCATCATTAGCATCAATCCACTTGGAGTCTGAGAGGACTGTCAAAAAAAAGTATGTCTTCTTCACTGGCATTCCAGAAAATTTATCAGAAAATCCAGTGAAGCTTATTAAAAAGTTATAAAAACAACTAAAACTGCCACCTGATACTGTACATCAAATCACCATGTACATATCACTATGTATACATATATATATATATATGTGTGTGTGTGTGTACATATGTGTGTGTTCTCACTCACCAAGAATGATGAACAGTATATGACTTTGAGTCAAATTTCAAAATAATTTATCCAGTTCCGCTACATCTAACCTGATACAATTTGGGTTTTGCAGAACTAACTTGAAAGTCCACTATAAACAGTTAGAAATGGCATTCAAAAACACAACAATAAAGAGGTTAGTCATCCATTAGCCCACAGCTGGACAAATTCTAAGACTAGCCACAGTAATAAACTGTGGCTAGTCTTCCAAAATGTGGACACCCAGCCAAGATCACTAGAGACACAATATATATTCTTCAAAGAGGTAAAGAAGATCACATGAGTAACAGCTAAAGGCTTGAAGAGGTAAAGATCATATGAATAACAGCTAATAGCTTAAACAGAGATGTTTGCTTGAACTGGCAAACATCTCTGATCATGAGTTTGCTATACATTAGTTACTGAACAGGCAGGGTGTACACGGCAGAACACCACAGAGAAAGCTCCTAGTTTCCAAAGTTATTGCTATGTGTCTAAGAGCACCTTGGCATTCATGCTACTGGAAAAATGTTATGTGGACAAATAAAACAAAAGCTGAATTCCTTGGAAATAATACACGTGTATAATGTATGACAAAAACATGGCACAGGTTGCCATCAACAAAACATCATCCTATATGTAAAGTATGGTGGACAGGGCATCATTACTTGGGCTTGCTCAGGGTCTAGACCACTTGGCATCATCAAAGTAAAAATTAATTCCTGTGTTTACCATTATCCTACACCATAATGTAAGGATGGCTGTCCAACAGCTGAAGCTTGGTAAAAAAAAATACTTAATGACCCTAAGAACGTAAGTAAATGAACCACAGAATAGCTTCAGAAAAAGAAAATTCACCTTTTGTAGTAGCCCAGTGAGAACCAAGATCTTTACACCAAAGAGATACTGTGGAATGACCTCAAAGGAGCCCTTCACACCAGACATCCTACAAATGAGGCTTAGTTGAAGCAGTTCTGTGAAGAGGAATTGTCAAAAATTCCTCTTGAATGTTGTGCAAGTTTAATCCAGAGGAAACGAAAGCACTTCTTTGAAGTCATTGCAGCCAAAGGAGTTTAAATCAGCTATTGACTGCAAGGGTTCACTGAACACAAATTATGAGTTATGAGACTGAGCACCTCATTTTATGTTTAACAATATCACTTTAAGATAAAATCACATTTTATTGCAAATTCATATAGAAAACCAGATTCTATCTATCTGTCTATCATTAAATTAGTCACCAAGCTTATAGAAGGTTTCAAGACTAATGTAGTTATAATCAATCTAATACATAATGAACATAAGGGAATGGTTATTTGTCTCCTTTCTCTATTAAGAATATTTGTGCCAAAACAATTCCTTTTATTTACAATTTTGTTTACATTTACTTATTATTGTGTAATCCAGTCTGATGAAAAGTGATTCGGCAGGATTATTTGTATGTTTGCAGTAGTAAGCATTTTCTCTTTGACATTCAGTGAAAACCTTCACTCTCTGCTGTCCTTGCAGATCTGTCTCTGTGAGACTTGACCTTTCTGTAACAAGTTAAGTAATACATCAGGGATTTATAGTATATGGAAAAAGCAATATTTTTCCACCACAGCACAATTACTAGGCATGGCTTAGAAAGGGCTTTAGCCTCCAGTACAATTTATTCTTACTCCATAAAGTGCAGGGGTGGGGGAGAGCTTCGGAGGATGAAAAACACTCAGTGCAACCTGATCTGGGGGTTCAGCACTGTGGGGATCATAAAGAGAAAAACAAAGATGCTCATAGGGAAGGATTTTTTTCTTCGTGTGCATGTGCCCCTTCACTGCTTCATCGCCAAGCTACTCAGTAGGTGGATTTATGTAAAAAGTCAACGTCAATCCCTCACTGCTTATGTGGAACATTTCATCCAAACAAAATCCTTCAGTAGAAATGAAAAGTTGATTGTTCCACTCATTTCTAAAAGACAAAGGGAAAAAATGGAAAAAGGAAAAGGGTTATAATCACTATAGCAACATATTCTCAGAACATTACCTGGTAGTTGGTTACAGAGAATGTGAAAAGACCATGGACTGATGAATTAGCTTACCCTGACAACTTTTTGGTACAGTGGTATTGTTTTTTAAATTATTATTATTATTTTTCTCTGCATATATATTAATCGTAAATACCAAATTTGGCAAATGTGCATGGTTGTATGTGAGAGTGTGTTCCCTTCACCAGCCCTCTTGACAATCTATTGTGTTTTATTGACCCCTGAAGGGAAAAAAAACTCCCCAAAAAACAAAACAAAACAAAGAAAAAAACTGTTGCTTTCAAAGAGGAATAAAAATCACCAACACTGGGACACGAAAAAGCAGGAAAGAGAAGACAAGACAGTGACGGATGCAGCTTGGTGACTGTGTGGAGTGTTGTAGTGTATGTGATGAGTGAGTAGTGAATTGTGCTGGAATTAAAGGATAGACATGTCAATGGAGGAAAAACAGATATGTACAAACAGAAAAATGACAGTCAGAGAAGCGGGTGAAGTATTTTCTATTTACTTGTGTATTTTTGTGCATCTGGTGTTTGTGTGTGGAATGCATATAGGTTTGTGAGTACATTTAAATGTCTGTCTCTGGGCTACAGGGGGAACATGCTAAATAGAGCGACAAAGTTGCTAAGTTGGTAGCACTGGTTAGCAAACCTCAAAAAACTCCCGAAAGCTTTGATGCATATGTGCTGTAGGACAAAGTATGACAAGAGACTACAGGAATTTATTAAAACAGTATTTTTTTGTGTTCCAACTATTAAAAAGTGTAAAATCAATATTTTCTGTGGATTATAATTTTTATTTTTTTCAAATATTTTTGTAATTATTATATATTTTCAAAATTACAAGAATTCAATTCAATTTCAATTCAATTTTATTTATATAGCGCCAATTCACAACAAACGTCGCCTCAAGGCGCTTCACACTGTAGGGTAAAGA
>JAOWBL010000849.1:0-16614 GCA_028564865.1 Zenarchopterus dispar | reverse complement strand
TGTGTGTGTATATATATATATATATATATATATAGATATATATATATATAGATATACACACACACACACACACACACACACACACATACATACTTCTTAGAGTCATAAAACCTGTATGTGATTTTTTTGGCAGCCTTTTTAAGTTGGATAAACAGATCAGTGCATTTGTCAGTTCTGCTGAGTTTACCCTTAAACCATTAGACTTTCCAGCAAACAAGAAGCATGCTCTGGTGGTGATAAGCCTGCCCACACTTCATTTCCCACTAGCTTCCACCAAATGTTGTCTTGTTTTAAATCGTAATATTTTATTTCATTCTGAAGCACTTCAGTAGAACTTATTGCTTCTAAAGGTGAATATGAATACATTTTTGGCTTTCCTATTTTCAGAGTTCATTTTCCACCTTCTTGTGTTTGGTAATTGTCATACTTTACATTTCGCTGTTGTTTTCTGCACCTCGGGACCAACACAGCTGATCGTTGGAGACGCACACGAAGATGCAGCTGTAGACTCACCTGTCAGGGTGTCCCACCATGCTGCAGCTCTAATGGCTGAATAAACAGTTTAGCAGTGATTGTTCCCTCCGTTGCATCTCTCACAGAAGCGTTGAATTACCTCCATTCACCCTCCATCACCCCGCTACAGTCCTGCCGCATGAATATCTCCAAACTCCTCCCACTCATTAACTTACTTCCTCTGATCACATTGTTCCCCTGATATAAACAAGATGTTTATGAGGGCTCCCCTGGAATAGGTTTCCTACGAGCGCAAAGTGAAACCTAATCCTTACTGTGACTATCTCTGGCTTCCATTAAGGCCTGTTAGTGTCCATGCCAAGAAGCGGGCTTTGGAGACAGAGGGTCTGGGGTTTGTTTTTGTTTGTATTTGCTGGGAAGTGCACGGTGTAATGGCTCTGGGTGTGGCAGATGCTTCATAAATGGAAAAAGCTGGCAGACCGTCAGGGTAGACAGTGGCTTGCTGGAGGAGCAGGTATAACAGTCTCCCTGCAGTGGGCTCAGACTCCTTCAGAATGATCTTCGAACATCAATTTGGGACATCACTGGGCCTTCACAGGAAACCCTCCAGGGTGGAGACGGCCAAGAGGTTCTGGAGGGTGAGTGTGATTTTTTTTTTTTTAAGTGGAGGAAGATTTTTTTTTTTTGTGCTACTCTTTGTTGACTCGATTTGCATACATATTAAGTGGATCACTGTTCAAGAGTTTTTTGACATTGATTACAGCTTCACAGCTCCAGTAAAAGGCTTCAGGACAATTGGTCCAACACTCATTCAGCATGCAATTAAAACATCTAAAGCATACTGCAGCTTTGAATGAAATTATGAGAATCATGTCTGTCCTTGATTCTCAGCTCCATCGCTTTTATTTCATTTGGGAGAGAAAGGTTAGGTTATTGGAGTTTTGAAAGAAAGATCATAGCAGTACATGCTTCTTAAATATCTCTGAAGTATGGTTCAAAAGGGAGCCATTTCAGCTTGCTGATAAATACCTGTCCTTATCGCTCTCAGCACATCAGATTTCACCTGTAAAAGACCAACTTCTGGGCTCTTTGATATCCACTCCTCTGAAAAAGGTATCCGTCATATCTAGCCTGCATTTAATAGGAGCAAACCTCAAAGTTTGTCCATCTCTTTAAAGGTTATCCCCGGAGAGGTGAGAGCCTAATGAAACTCAATACTTTGTGGAGGTATGACCAAAATGCTGCAGCGGGTGTTTGAAGCACCGCTGGAGCCAGTCAATATTGCATTCCCCCCAGGACGATGGCTTTAAAAGGGTAAAGATAGACCTTCTGCTCAAAGTTGAGTGCTGAATACAGATAGTGGTAGTTAAGGCAGCTCAAACGGGTGGTCCCTTGGAATGAAATCTGGATTTAATTCAGGAGTGTGTCTTGATCCCCATCATCTCCCTTTGCTTTGCTGTGCTTTCCTTTCCCCCAGCCTGCATCAATCCCACCACCTTCCGATACCCAGGAGCTTTCCCTTCACTTTAATCTCTATCACTCATCGTGTGAGCAGGCTAAACTCTCCCCATCGCGCACTGTCAACCTTTACTCTCCACTATTTGATTTGCACTATGTAGCGCCGCACCTCACTTGACTCAGCTCTGTTGAGTGTCAATCAGGACGGGCCTGCACGGACAACAAGCTCGACAACCCGGGCCTCTTCAGTGCAATTTAGTTGTGCACAGTTGACATCCTTGCAACTGCTTGATTAGACGAGGGCGTTTTGAAATCACAAAAGACCTCCATCTCAGCTCCACCCAGCTTCATGCTCCGGTTTCCATCAACATTCAGCTGCACATTTTGAAGTTACAGATGAAAAAAATGTTAATGAAATGACAGCTTTTAAAAAATAGAATCAAGAATTTCACAATAAGAAATCTTAAAATAAGACATAAATCCAACAAATAGTGAGGTATTGTATAATGGCTGTCCAGACTGTTTAGTTTTTCATTACATGAATAGAAAGAGTCTTTTTAAAAGGGGAATATTTTGTGATATTAGATCAAATTATTTGTGACCATCCTCATTTACATTTGACAAATAATATGTATACTTAATTTACTCTCACAGACATCACCATTTATTTTAGTGTTGGATTTATTCAGACAGAACTTGCAGTTACTGAGACCAGCTTA
Organism: Zenarchopterus dispar; assembly: GCA_028564865.1. Classification (NCBI taxonomy): domain Eukaryota; kingdom Metazoa; phylum Chordata; class Actinopteri; order Beloniformes; family Zenarchopteridae; genus Zenarchopterus; species Zenarchopterus dispar. The sequence goes on along the minus strand of JAOWBL010000849.1, from coordinate 13,963 downwards.
TTTGAAATTGTCTTTTTGGAGCAGGAATCATTCAGGACTGGTCACGTGGACATTCAGCTGATTGCACTTTCAGACAGCCAATGTTTTTGTTCTCTTCAAGGTGAAAATTGATTTGCAATGTTCATAATGGGGGAAAAAATGGAAGACTTTTTTTTCATATCTTCAAGGTGCTTAGGGCAGTAGGCAAATCCATAGTCAGTATTTCATTTATGATTAACAACCGCTACTCTGTTTATTGTAGCCACGGGTTACAGCCTTCTGAACGCACTAAACAGTCTAGTTTATTAGGCTCATGCACATACAAGATGTGCGTTTTTTCATTGAGTCACATCTTAAAGTTTATTTCAGTCTTGGATGGGGTTTTTGTAAAAATTCGAATTGTCTTTTGGATTTCTGACCCCCAGTTTTCTGCATTGGTTCACGCGCTCTAAAAACATGAGCTTCAGCGGTTGCTGTGTCTGAAAATTCTGGTAAAGTATCAGATAAATTAGCAGCCAAACAAGACAGATTTTCCTCCCAGCAGTTTGTGGAGGCGAGTAAAGATCTGAAAGTGGAACGAATATGTGACTAATTGTCACACTGTAAAGGTCTTATGTAACGTTTGGACCTTACTGCTGCCAAAAAGATGTGTCTGGTACTCCCCTCATTTAAATCCCGTCCCCCTGGTACAGAACATACCAAACAAATCCCAACAGGACAGACTTAATGTGATGACTCACATGCTGGATTCACACAGCAGCATTGCACCATGGCAGGAAGTTGTGTCCGGCGCAGTCGCCATGGCCTGGGATTATCTCACCTTTCCAAAACGGAAGGGTTTTGAGGTGGATTCTGTTCATCCGATGTTCAGGCAGACAGGTGAATTTCACGGTTGAAGATGGCGAGGATGCGTTTTTTCCTCTATTGTCCATTTTGACCTTCCTCATGTATGAGTTAGTTGGCTACCTCCAGCTGTGTAGCAACTCGACTGGCTGACACAGCCGTCAGAAAATTCCTGATTCAGGCAATGGATGACGTTGCCCCTATTCAGGGACTATGGAGATGGTGTGTGAATCCAGCAACGCAGGAGCCGCTACTGAAAAGAACAATATGGAAGCAAAACTGGTGGTAACACCGTGGATCGATAAATTATTAATGCAAAACCTACAACAGTCATTCACTTGCGTTCCTGCTTCGCTGCGCACCATTTCGGATGTCTTTTGCTGACACTAGTCGGGTTGTTGCCCTGCCAATCTCACATGCATTTCTGTGATTTGTGTATCCATGGCGCCCAGAGGCAGTTTCTTCTGCGTCTGTTGGTACTGCTTTGTGAAAATCAAAGTCGAACCCAGAGGAACAAAACCAATTCTTTGTATTGAAGAGGAAAGGAAATAGGATGGCTGGCCAGACTTTAACCCTCCTGTGATGTTTATTTGTCAGGAACAGCAATGGTGTTCCCGGGTCAGTTTGACCCGGTGCATGTTTAATTATCCAAAAGATGTACGAAATTATATGTTGATTACACTAATTAAGGCAAGCAGAAGAAGTTTCATACTGAAAAAAGAATTTTAACTATTCTTCCTAGATCTTCAAACTTTAAAATGGGTCAATTTGACCCAGAACATAACAGGAGGGTTAAAAAAAAGGCCATAAAACAACTCCTCTGTTAATATTTTATTTCTGGATAGATTTCATCTCCACAAATCTGCTTGTTTGATTTTTTTTCCCATTTATGTAAAAGCTCAACAGAGTTTTAATGACAATACTTAATACATTGTCTTAACTGAGAAATTAGGAACTATTTTGAGAATCCATATTTCTAATAAAGTACATGATAAAAGTGATCAGCGGCTTCAAACTGTCCATGATGCTTTTTCTCGCATCAGTCTCCTCAATATTTGTAATGGAAGGAAACATTATCCACTCATCTCAGTTAATCCAGTGCAATATCATTTATCTTGACATATTCCTCGCCCTCTGTCTTCAAATAGAGAAACTAAAGTTATCCGATTCATACCACATTGAATAATATTCTCTAATTCTGACAGTTTATAAAGCCAGTGAGTGAAATGTAAGACATTTCAGGGTTGGGTTTTTTTTTGCAGTTTAATTCTTCAGAACAAATGTTGCGAAGTTATAATCATGGACAATTTAGCACAAATCCTCCATAAACAGCCATCTATTTTTATTGAGTCAAAATTTCTAAAGCAAAGTTGTAGTTTTTCCAGGGTCGTCTAAATTCTTCTTTTTCAATAAAGTTAGATTGAGACAAACTTTTTCTTTCATTAAATCGAACAAATCACAGTTTAGCATCAGTTCTCTTAAGGCTTCTTTATGCAGAAAAATAGAGAAAAAAAAAGAGGAAATGGCTGCATTGGCCTTGAAGATGTCGGCTCACAGCTTGAAAACCGGGGCTGTTGGAGCGTCTGTGCACCTGGTTTGTCTGATTAGATGCTCAGCTCCGGTACAACCAGGTCAACACCCAATCAAATGCAAATCAGGATGCCTGATATGAATGTTTTCAGCCCAATAAATGGCCGTTTTCTGTTGTCATCATACCCGACCCCTTTCTCAGGGAAAAAAAAAAAATCTTCTGCCACATTTGGCTTTATTTGCAGGTAGAGTCAGAAACAATATTATTTCCCTCTAACTCAAGTGGTTTTTAACGTGTGAACCTATTTCTAAGGACTCCTGCGTCATGTTTGTCACGGCTGAATACCTGAATGAACAGTTCGGTTCTTCCAAACTTCCTCTGGTGCGGAGCCAGCATTTGGACACTTTTGTGTAAATATACACAGAGATCCAGGAGCTGGCATAGCTATCCGGCCATTAAGTGAGCAGTTGGTTGAAGATGGAAGAAACAGCTTCTCACAGGAAGTAGAAAGTTACGTGAGCACACTTTGATGGCCAAATGTCATATATGAAATCTTTTTTGCTTAGTAAGCAGCTGCGGTAAGAACTGAAGCAGCTTTGCTTTATTTATTTAAGTGACTAAACTTTATCAAATAAGAAAGCAAAATGTAAGTTAACAAAAGTAAATTAACTGTAAAATGTACTGGTGCAGACTGGGTACAAATTCAACTTGGTTTCTGTCACAATCTCCTTTTTTTTTTTTTTTCCCCTAATAGAGAATCAGTATGGTCTTAACATATTAACAATGTTTCCTGACATCTTCCTACATACTTTGATAAAAATACTTAAAAACTAAACATTAAGACCACATCTTCATGCTCGGTGTAAGGGGGAGGAGTCAGTGTTTTATTTACTGTAACTATACTCCGCCCCCATCCCCATTTATTTTGTTTACATGCACACTCTTTATGTTTCCCATTCAGGTTATTCCAGTTATTTAATTCTGATTAACTGTTTACAGGAGATGTTACCTCATCTAATCTCCTGGTTATATCCTGATAATACTTTTGATCATAATACAACTGTTACACATTTATTTCAGTTTCTCAACACTTTTTAACCCCTGATAGTTGTTGGTATGTGGTTGATTTTTAAACTGTGCACTGTTGGTCTCTCAGATGCAGCTTCCTGTAGTCTGACGTTCACCATCTTGAGTAAAGCTTCATTCCTCACCTTCCTTCAGTCTAGACACTGAATAATAATATGTTTGTTGAATGCATGCATGCTCTGTGATGGGCTGGTGAACTTTCACCTGAAGGGGGCTACGATAGGCCATCGTGACCCTGCACAGCAATAAATGGGTCTAAATAATGGACGGATGGATCGTATGTCAATTCATTGTCAAGTCTGCGCAGTCCGGTTAGATTTTAATACTCCCATGTTGTGTATGAATATCTGTGACCTTTGACCTGGCCTCCCAGGTAGATATGTCGAACCTGGAGTGTATTCAGAACATTTGCTTTATGTGGTGCAGTTTTTCATTTGTTCACTTTATAAATTTCCATCCAGTTGGGCATTTGGATTCCAGATGAGGCGTTTCCATGCAGTCTTTTCACTCCAGCTGAACATTTAAAGCAATCACACAACAAAAGAATAATGAATAAATTAAAACAGAATATAGTGCTCTGTGTGATCACTCTCTGTGTTAAAATGTTTCAAATCACATCAAGTGCAGCGTGATTTAAGGTTGTGTGGAGAAAAAGACGAGGTATCGGTTATTTTCCTTTGTTCTGGGGCTCTGATGAATCAGTATCCTAAAAATCTGAAGAGCATGCCGTTGAATGACATATTTTTAGGCTTTGACAGCCAGATAAAAAGCAAAAGTGTTGTTTTATGTTGGAATTTTTGAGTTGTAAGACACTTGAAATGCTCAGTTTTATACTGTCAAAACAGTTTTTTCTTTATACTACGTCCCTATTAAAACAAATCAGACTTTATTTTTTCTCTCGACATGGATATGATCAAAATAGATGAAAAAAAACAGCATTCAGTAGCACATCAAAGTATCTGTGTTCTTCCAGTATTTCAGATTGCTCAGAGGCATCTTTTAACTTGATATGAAGGTGGTGTCCTCCAACTCCATCTTTAAGCAGGAGCTGAAGGTTTTTGTCTTTGTCATTTACTTACATTTCACACTTTGTGTTTAGCTAAGCTTAAGAAAGCACAACTACTGGATTAGAATTACAGTTTCTGGTTAAAGTTGAACCTTTTGTACGCTGAGCGGTGCGGACGTTGGAACTACATGGAGCAGCGAGGTGTAACCAAGGAACCTGGGATGGCTTCTGGCTCAGTGATGAGAATGCATCATCTCGTCTTACTGGGACTATTATAAAGTGGAGAACATCTACTGTCCAGATTTGTGGCTGTGACAGCAGGTAATGAGGTCCATGTAAAGGGGTAAGAGGGTTTCTAAGAGCTGGATCATTGGGACTAAATTTTAGATGTCCTGTGTCATATTTTGTCCAGTTAGAAATGAGCAGAATCTTCTTAAAAACCTGTCTTGGACTACAGATTAGCTTGTGTATTGACAGAATTGACTGCATGTCATTATTCTGTTGGTAGGCTCCAATAAATTTTGCAGTCTTTTTTTTTTTTTTTTTATCTTGGTGTGTTTTGCCCCAGTATCTTATCAGAAGTCCATTTCCTCTTGTTTGAGTTTCTTTCTTCATTTATGTTTTATTTTTCATTATGATCTCTCCCTGCACAAGAACCTGCAGTTACCTTGGAAGGAAAACAAAATATAAACTTGAGGTTTGCTTTATTCACCTGGTATTATTCTGTCTATCCAGATGAACTGAACTAGAGGAGTAAAAACACTGACATGACTGAATTTGTGCAGCCCCGTGAATATAAGACACATTAGGACTCATGACATGACCAGGGAGCAGAACATTGGAGCTGCTAAGTTTTGGACGTACAGACTCCGCTTCTACAGACGGCCGATGCTGATTCCCTTTTCGAAAGGCGTAGCGTTCTGCAGATGAGCCAAGATTTACTGATTTGCAATTCTAACTTGTTTTCACTGTATTTCTTCCCAGATGCATGCACGTCACGCATGACTGCTTTCTGTAATATGATAGTTGCAAAGTGCCGAGTGGTGTGCCTTGTACCTTGTCTTGTCTTTTTCATCAGCTCATAAAACAGGAACAATGCCTTTACCTCATTTATCAATACCTCCCTGCACACTCCGCTCCCTCCCTTCCTCCTTCCTGCTTGGCTCTTTGTTCGTCTCTCTCTCTGGCTTTTGTTGGAGAGACGGAGCTGGCAGGAAGGTTTTGTGTGTCTGATTGCGGGGAATCTGTATCAAATGTCTTTGCAGCGTGCCGTTGGCTTCCTGCACGGGAGAAAGTAGTAATTATTGAGAAACGGAAGCTCGTGCATCATTGCTACCTTTATAAAAACGAACATGACATTACTGATATTCATAATTATAATAATCCTGCAGCAATTAGTCGCTTAATTGAGCAGTGAAACAGTGGGAAATGAGCAGCGGTTTAATTTGATTATTGATCCATTATTGGATGAGGAAATTCACCACCTCAACACTCAATCAGTTTACAGATCATGCGGTGTGGGTTTTTATCTTTGATGAGAATTTTATCCTTCAGAAAAGTGAGAATATGTTTGCCAGTGTAGTATCAGCTGGCCGGTCTCAAGGATCTGAAAACACTAATGTCTTATTCCTGTTAAGGTGTTAAAATGTGACTTTTTACAGCTTTCAAACTTGAGATTTTACAAGCCAAGCAGCCTTATTCAAGAACGGACTAAATCATTTATCAACAGTGGCATGTGCAGTATTTCGGTGCTCCAGGACAGAAATTCTCTGAATTTGTGCCAAATCCACTCCCACTAAAACAGGCAGTTTTCCAGTGACTGTTGCCAGCTCTGAAGTTCTTCCCTCCCCTCATGTTAAGACTGTAGGTGGCGTTCTTGACATCACTCTGTCTTCCACTGCTCATATTACTAACGCCACATGATCTGCTTACTTCCACCTGTGAAACATCAGGCGTCTCCGTCCATCACTCAGGCCCAACAGCCCTGCAGTTCTTGTTCATAGATTCGTCATTGATCACTGTAATTATCTTCTTGTTGATTGACCATGCAAGTCCCTACGTAAGTTACAGCTAGTTCAGAATTCAGCTTCTCAAATCATCTCCAGAACTTCTTCTTCAGAACACATCACACCCATTCTCAAGCAACTTCATTGGTTCCCGGCTTACTCTCAAATTGAGAAAATTCTGCTGCTCACCTTCAAAGCCCTCCATGATCTAGCTCCTTCTAGCTCCTCTCAGACCTTTTTCTACCAACACACCATCTCGCAGGCTCAGCTCTTCCTCAGCTTTGCTCTTCTCCACTCCACCTGCTCGATTGTCTTCTATGGGGTGTAGAGCTTTCAGCTGCTCTGCCCCAGCTCTGTTCCTCAAGGCCTCCATACCATCAACTCTCTCACCATCTTCAAATCTGTCATATCTCACATGAAAAACAAACAAACAAAAAAACAGCCTATTGTTTTGTTAGTTTAATATTTTATTTTAATTTGATGGTATTTTCTAATGCTTTAATCTGCTTCTCTATGGTTGTTTGTAAAATGTCCTTGAGTCTTGTGAATAGTGGCTGTAAATTATTTTTATTGTAGAATATCTGTTAGTGTGAACAGTCAGGTGATCTTAAAGCAACAGTGCAGAAGTTCTTGTGTGGTCCCCTTTTTTTTGCAAACTTATTCCTAGTATATTTATTTTTATTATTTATTTTTATTCTATTTTTCCATCATCCTATGTTATATCACCACTGTTACATCAGAGCAATTTCCTAGTACATGAACCTGTTTTACTGGCAATAAAATGATTCAGATTCTGATTCAGATTCTGGTTCTGAGGGCGTGGATTTACCTACAAACTGAAACCCTCATAGAGAGCAAAGCCTACAGAACTGACAGACAGCCAAAGAAGAAATATTTTACTTTCCAGCTGCAAGGGGTGGTGAAATCAATCAATCAATCAAACTTTATTTGTATAGCACTTTATGTGCAAAAAAAAAGTAGCACAAAGTGCTTTGACAGTACAAAGAAAACCAGTCCCATCCATCCATCCACCTCTACCCCCATCCCGCCCCCCAAACCGACCGTGATCTCCATCAATGATAAAATACAATCAAAGGTTAAAATACATAATATGTAAAAAATTATTGGGCCCAGAGGAACCAGTGAGGGAACATTACCCCACTACCACAGGGAACCGTCTGCATCAGGAGGCAACTGTGAAACTCCGGAGCCAGACTACATGGTAGGGGCCACAACCCACCCCGGGGCGCAATAGAATACGAAACACCACCGCTATTGGATGGATGTATGGACCCCACCACAACCCAGAGATGAGTGGACCTCGGATCATCGCCATGGCAACCGGAGTCAACAGCACTTCTAATGCAGAGGGCTCCCACTGAGACAACACTGGAGTTAAGAAAGAAAAAGCACAGAAAAAATAAAAGTAAAAATAAAAAATATACATAAGATAGAAATAAAATAACTTTAAAAAAATGATAATAGGAAAAGGCAAATAAATAGGATATCTGCAATAAATGACAATAAAATGTGTAAAGACAGAGCTAAAATGAAAATCTAAGATGGGAAGTTTAAAACAGGATTAAAAGAAACAGTTAAAAGCCAGATGAAAAAGGTAGATCTTGTGCCTCATTTTAAAAACATTAATGCCAGCTTTCAACATGGCATCATGGTGAGATGTAATTTAGCTCGTGTTCTGTATCTTTATAAATGAGCACAAAGACCTGCATACAAAATTTCCCTTTGAATTCTTTTTTTTTTTTTGGTCATGTTGTGGTCGAAGTATGCAGAAGTACTCTGCACAAATCCTAAAATGAACTACATTTTCAGGACCTGAAGCCAGATTCAGGTGTAATTGTGTTTATAAATACTGTGTAATGGGAGAAAATGGAAAATATTCATTCCAGTTCCTAGGTGATGCAAATTTAAAACTTTTCTAAACACTCCTCAACAATAACCCTAATTACTGGAGGCCAATAAACTGCAAATAAATAAAGGCAGAAGGAGAAAGATGTCGTTTTAAGTAGCTGTTTATCAGTTCATCAAATAATTAAGGAGTAGCATTTGGAGGCCAAACTGAGGTGTGGGGAACAACAAAAACTTTTTTATTGAGCTGAAACAGTCATTACTTAGTGGCTAGAGTAGGTTGTCCTCCAACTGGAAGGTCAGCGGTTCGATATGGTTCGATCCCCGGTCCTGCCACGTGTAAAAGTGTCCTTTAGAGAAACATCGAACCCCGAAACTGCACCCAATATTTAAATTAAATTGTAACAGTTGAAACAAAGCATTTAATGTTATATATAGAATATAAATATATAATAAGAGCTGCTATGTGAGTGGAGAATGAGAAAATAGATCGCAAAGACCTTTGTTGAAAATAAACAGTGTTAAAACGGTACTTTTATAAATACTTACTGTTTAGCATTCAGCTCCTCATTAAATGACTTGAAAGACTTAATCAAAACACCCGTTTGACTGCAGAAGACCTTAAAGAAGATTTATAATGCTCTTACTGCATTCTCCCTATTAATTTCCTTTTGCAGCTAAAGCTTGGCTGTCACAATCCAGCTCAGCAAGACACCAAGGCAAATACGATTAATTATATGAGTATTGGTTATTTAGTATTTAGCAGTGAAAGTAAGTCAGACGTACACAGTCACTGACTCCAATACAAAAATTAAAAAAAAAAAAAAAAGACTGCACAACAGCCTCTCGTTTTACACACCTTTACAGTTTAAGTGCAGGCTCCTGGAGCACTTTCAGAGTGTCTCGAAGCCGCTCGGACCTTGAATTGACAGGCATCCTGAGGAATCCACACACAGGTGCCTGGCAATTAGGGTTGGTGTTCACACCTGGCATTAAAATGTGGACCCAAGTAACACCTTTGGTAGGAAGGTCAGATCCCCAGTGCATCACTCGATGCAGTGGGGATCTGACCTTCCTACCAAAAGTGTTATTTTTAATTGCCAAAAGTAGCAGCTGGAAGTAACTGGGCATGACTCGGAGAGAGAAGGGGAAGAAGCAATAACAGGACTACGAGGATCCTCCACAAACTTTTCTTTTCCAAACTTTATTCAACAAAATCAGGATTTATAAAACACAGGGAAATGTTTCCCTAAAAATGAAGAAAAAAAATGTAATATGAAGAACTTTATTGTGATCAAAGTCAAATAAGCTCAAGGTAGTTTATTAGTCAGTCCCTGAATATGTCCCAGGATGCTTCAGTGTTCAAACTACGTGTGTCTCAGACCAGCTTCAATGTGTCCCGAGTGATCAGGTCTGAATCTACTCTGGAATGAGCTCAGACCTCTTAGACCACTTGTGATGGGATTTCCCGGGACGCATTTTAATGCAAGGTCTAAACGGGGCAAAAGAGTCGGCTTTGAACTGCCAGGTCCAGGTGTGCACAAACGCATGCACAACCAAGATCCGTCATGGTCAAGAGACTCAAATGCTCAAATTTAATCAGAACAAGTGTGACGGTGTTCAGCCAGTCCTGGATGGAGAGAAACAGAACCAGACAAGAGAACCGAGGAACCTGCAGCAGAACAGACGTTCCCCACACAAGTCCAAGAGCTGCTTATGTGCTGCTACCTAACACACATGAAGCTGAAGTTCAGCCGTTCATCCAACATCCTGCTTCTGGACGTTCCAGACACAAAAATGGGATTTTTGATTGTGATTACAAGTATTTGGAGATGTTGGTGTGGCTGCTGATCGTTGTCACAAAAATTTTCTGTTTTACTTTTCATTCTCAGGTGGAAATAGGAGATAAAAACAGCCGGCTCGTGTTGGATGCTTTCAGTGGGTCTAGATGGGGCAAAATAGACGGTTAGGATTGCAAAAGTATTCATAATAAGTACTTACAGGTAATTGCAGTGTAGTCATTTTGGATCACAGCCTTCAGAACTTTGATATTCTGTAATTTCTACCCAGAAATGGGGAGATTTGTGGACCAACTAAACCAATAGACTTCTTTTTTTCTTTTTTGTGAGTATGAATTTATCAGTCCAGCGATATCAGTAAGTTAAAAGGAAACATCACAAAGAAAAATCACAAAAAGAACTCTAGTTAAATCAGGGAGATGGATCAATCATGCTTTCGCCTCGTGTCGGGAACGTTTCACTGATGGAATAATTGATTTAATTAAATAAAGAGCACACATTTTTGAATAAGTAAAGATAAAAAAAGAAGGTGACTTTTACAACAGGATAATGATCCCAAACACAGTTCAGAGTCCGACCTCACGTTCCCCTGACTTTCACACCCATGAAATTTTTAAAATTTGTGAACGGACCTCAACAGAACCGTGTATTTTAAACCCCCAAAGAATCTCTCTGAAGCAGAAACCTTTTGAAAGAAAACAAGCTGAATAAAACCCCTTAGCTAGTTACAAATAAAAAACATTTTGATTTTCCAAAACTGTAATAAATAGAAATATGAACTGAAGAGGTCTGCAGCCTTTGTGTTTCTGAATTTTCAGTCAGCTCATCTTTTTTTTTTTTTTTTTTTGTCTGCATATATTTTAATGGTTAGTACCATGATTTGGTAAAACCTTTATCCAATGGATAAATATGCATTTTAATCTTGCTGCAGATATTTTCATGTGGTGCATAAACGTGAGGTGTAAAGTCAGCTCATCTCTAACTTGCTTAGTTGTCCGTATAAGGAGACGTTTCGACTCCATCATGTTGTGTTCATCTGTCCTTCGCCGTGCTTCCACGCAGGCCTCCCAGAATAGCTATTTAGATTCAAAACATTACTGTATAAAGATACTTTACCACCTTCAGAGCCGGAGCATCAATCATGCTTGAGCTGATGCAGAATGCTGTTGTCCCTTTTCTTATTTTGAGTCATAACTCATCTCATATGTGTGTGTGAGGAATAACGTATACATGTAATTTATGACCCACTCAGACAAGGTGCTTTATAGCTTCATACAATATTTATTCACATTGTGTATTCAACCTCATTCTCCGGTTATGGTCACATTAGGGAAGCCAATGTGTGTGATGGTGTCTGTGGGTACTGATGGTGCCATAATGAGCAGGCACACATTTTAAAGCTTCCTTTGGCTTCACAGTCAGAATATGTCTTTTTATGCCTCCAGCAGGTCTTCTCAGGTTGCTTTGTCTGCTTGTTTTTGTCTATCCCATTCTCCTGCATGAAATGTTGGAGATATGTCTTGAGGGAATTTTTCTTTTTTTTTTTTTTACTCCTGGCAGAAGAAAAAAAAATGTTAAAAATCCTTCTGGGCTCAAGCATGAAGTGCTTAGATATCTGTGGTCACAAATTAATGTGTCTGTGGCTCAGAGGACTTTTTTGGCCATACCTGAAGAATTTAAAGTCTTTTTACTTAAAGTTTCTAATTTGCAAGATGTTCATGACTCATGTCACACTCACCCTTTTTGCATTTTTTTCTTTTAGGTGGAATGCTTTTAATTTGAAATATTTTGTACAGGAAATGTGGTCTGTCAACTAAGCACAACTCTGCAAAGTAATTAAGCCACCTAAGTCCTATCTAAACTGGAAATACTAGACAGAGCTTGCATATGTCCAGTGGATGTGTGAGCAGTAAAAAAAAAAAAAGATTCAGTTGTGTTCAGATTGGTTTCAGGACTCAGTCGTGTGTGGAAACAAATCAGATTTTTCCCTGTAACAGGAGTCAGACGTCCTTGAACATGTGAGAGTGTCGAGTGACATAAATGCGGGTGGACAGGCTCTCAGTTTCTTCCCCTCCATCCTTTGCTGACCTCCAGGATTGCTTCGGAAAGCAGCAGCTCAGATAACATCTCGTGTTGTATCTCAAAACTTCAGGAATGGTGAAGAATATGACTCCAAACTTCTGTTATAGCCATTTACGTTTATAAAACCAACTGAAAACAAAACTGCAGTCATTGAGGAAACGCGTCACTGCAGTAATGGAAACAGGTTCGTGTGCTACATCTTCTTTTTCACCTGTGCTCCCTGTTAATAGCTTTAGTCTTTTCTCCCTTTCCAACGTTTTCCGGGTTAGTAGTCAAACCCGTCTACTTTTTATGTTGTTGGATATGGATCACTTTTAAAGGTGAAGTGAGTAACTAAAAAGGAAAAAAAAAACAGTTAAAGCTAAAAAGTCAGAATTGGACATCCACATCTGAAATGGGATTTATTGAGAATTTTAACCTAAATATTCAGATATCCAGATACTCTTGTTAGATGAACATCCTTATGGCTTTTAATTTTAACAGTCACAGTAAACACTCAGGAATATTGTACATGACATAAACCTGACTGTAGCTGGTTGAATGAAAATGTACAGGGCATCAGCTGCTACTAATAAACTTATACACAACTATGTCGTCCTTGTTGTTTAGTTTCTTCTATTCATGATAATTGTTTTTATTTTTATTTACATTTTTAAAATGTGATAGGAGAGAATGTATGTGTATTGTGTTGTAATAACAGATTTATAATAATGTATTAACCCCACCGCCCACCCACCTCCATTCCAGGTGAAGCTCTGGAGGTTATGGAGTCCACACAGTGATTTCCAGTGATTTTTAGCCTCATGTTTACCGGGAATCAACGTAGAATCACAAACAAGTTGATCTGATGATAATTGGCCTATAATTCATGACACAGATGTCACTTGTTTGTTGCTGCTACAACAAAAAAAGAGAGAAGAAAAAGAAAAAGGAGGAAGCATGAATATAAACCTGGAGGGGACTGCTGCGCCCTCTCTATTACAAAATGACAGTAGCTGCTTTGGGTTTCAGTCCTTCTGTAATTGACTCCTTCTGCTTGTAGATTCCAGGTGACTTTACATTTCCTCCAGTCATTTAAGAATGAGATTGCTCCTCCGTGCATATGTTCTTGTATTGTCCTCTCACATCCCAAATACATTTACATAAATGGGGAATATTTCACACTTTCTCCTCCCACTGGTGACGTGCCATGCCTGTATGTCCTCACAGCAGCTATCTCAACTACGAGCACAAAAACGGAAGACATGCTGACCTTGAGGTATAAAAACAATAATATTAATAACAGTGCAGTCATATTTGAACTACAAGGACAAAATAAAACCAACCTGCAGGGATTAATTTAAATAAAGCACCTTTGAATTTTGCACTTTGCAGTCGAGACCTCCGTGTATCCTTCATCATATTTAACGTGGTCAGTCAGAACGTGCACTTTGTTATCCTGATGAATGTGATTGTCAGCCAGATTTTAATTCCATCAATCCGACGTCAAACAGGAGTGAAGATAGAGCTGTCTTGACTTGACTGGCAATCGGCAACGTCAGTCAAATAACTATGATGCACAAGTCTGGGATTTTATGTAATTTTATCTAATGTGTCACAAAAAAAACCCCAAAAAAACTCAGTTATCATGGATGGGAAATCCAGCTATAAAGACCTAAATTTGTTTTTTAATGCTACAGATTAATTTGGGTGGGGTAGGACTCACTCAGAACTGACCAGCCCCTAGTGGTCAGTAAAGGAGCTGCAACGTTCAGAACCACAAGTT
>JAOWBL010000847.1:3385-16619 GCA_028564865.1 Zenarchopterus dispar | reverse complement strand
TCGGGCGATGGAGAGGGGGGAAAAACCCAGGAGTCCGGGCAGCACCAGATGGCAGGACCACCCCATACCAACGGCGATGGAAGGCACAAGACGAGACCGGAGACCCCCCGCCCCACACAACACCCCCGCCGCTTCCTGAAGTATCAGGACTAACGAATAAAAGGATTGAACTTTCATCATTGTCTGCTCTTGGGTCCAGCCTGTTGTCCACTATCATAACACGTTTTGCATGAGACCCTGGTGGCTAGGCTCATTTGTCCATCTCCTGCAGGGGCAGGGTTCTTCTGTGTAGGTAAAAAGGATGGCTTGCTACGCCCATGCATTGATTACAGGAGTCTTAGTGAGTTAACAGTCCATACCACTTGTCACCACTCATATCCACGGTGTTAGATGAGTTACAAAGAGGGTTTATCTTTGCTAAATACACTTCCGCAATGCCTATCATCTGGCCCAAATGAGAGAGGAAGACGAATGGAAGACAGCCTTTAACATCATTACGGGGCATTACGAGACATGTTAAACATATCCCCTTTTTTTCATAAAATTTTGAGGAAAATGTTTATCACGTTAGGTCAGTTCTGCAGAGGTTTCTGCAGAATACGTTCTATGTGAAAGCGAAAAAGTGTGAATTCCTTTGCTCCTGAGTCCCCTGCCTTGGATACATTATAGAGGGGTGTCAAACACCAGTCCTCGAGGGTCACTGTCCTGGACGTTTTTAGATGTGTTTCTGTTTCATCAGACTCTGATAAAAACTGCTGTGTCATGAACAGACATGCAGATGTTGTGCCCTTAAAAAAAGGGTAATAATAGGAAGAGTGAACAATGACTACTCGTACGCAGTTCTCCCACTCACTCATCTGTATTAAGTGAGGGAAAACGAATTTTACTCTCCCTACTGGAGACCTGAGGTAACACCACACATGCACGCACACCAACATGGAAAGGCTCCTGTATGTCAGCACAGGAATCCAAATTATGGCAATTAAAAGAATGCCTGAAAATGAAAAATATCATATAAATACCTGTGAGATGCCCCCCACAAAATTAATGTTGACCGTTGCCCTCTCCAAACAATTAAGATTAATGCTAACAAGCATGCAATGCAACATTTACAGACTGTAACTCTTTTCGAATATTTTTTTAGTGCGAGGGTAAACACCTGATGTCCATGCAAACTTTTTTAAACTTAGTGTCCAATTTGAAAACATGTAATACAGCCAATCCCTGTCTTATAACAGTTCAAACTACTAGGCACTGAAGAGAGTCAGCTGCACTCTCTAATAAGAGTTCATGAATGTACTAGGCCTGGCTGTAAGAGTGTCATGTAGAGAGGGATTTGGGTTGTAACCCCGGTCAACAAATTTGACTCATTCACAGTCATTTGGGCTGAATTCTATATTCAAAAGTCCAACATGTTCTGAACGTTATACCCATGCAGTTATTCAGTTCAGAAGGTGAAGTGATTCTAACCACTATGTTCATAGGATGGGTGAATGTGATATGAATGTACAGGGTGTGTCTATGGCACTTCCAAGTTTGAAAATGGTGGTGGTGCTCTCATGCTGTAACGGGCTGAAGAGCCAAGTCTTTCGTATGTAAAAAACTTTGGCCACCTGTGGAGTCTTTGAAGTCGCTGAGGCTCCTCTGTGCTGGGGCTCTTTGGAACAAGTGAGTCAGCTGTGTTTTCCACAGGTAACTCCTCAACATGACTGTTCTCTCCAACTGGGAAGACCACTTGGTCTGTTGCTCCAGATTTGTCATTAAACCTCAATACTTCTTTTTCTCTGAACTGCAGACACTCCTGTTCTCGTTGTGGACTAGTGCACGCAGGATTTTTCTCTCTCAGGTGGGAATGATGGGGTTGGCAGTTGAAATGGGGCTGGATAGTATCCATAGTCATCCTCATCAGATTCTTCAACGCTTTCACTCTTTTCCACAGTTTCTCTCTTTTTCTTTGGGGGAACTGGAATTTCTAGGGGAAGAAAGTCACATGGGAGGAGAAGGTTGCAGTGCAGAATCTTTGATTTTCTTTTTCCTCCCTCAGCTCTGAGTTCATACACTGAAAGACACTCATCGACTTGACACATAACAGTGTGAACAATATCTTCTCAGTGATTTCTCAGTTTTCCTGGGCCACCCCGAGATGTCAGATTCCAAACTAAAACCTGATCACCTGGCTGAAGTACTGAGCTTTTCACCTTGCTGTCATAATATCCTTTATTTCTCAGAGTGGCTTTTTGAGTGTTTTTGCTTTCAATCTCATATGCCTCCTCAATGCCCTGCTTCCACTTTTCCATGTAGCCATGATGATCACTGTCTCCCCTGTCCTGAGGTCAAGTTTTTTTGTTTTTTGTTTTTTTTTAGGTCAACTTAAACAGCAATTGCGAGGACCATCCATATAACAACTGGAATAGCGAGAGTCTTTCCAGCTAGTCTTTGGTCATTCCGTGAGTGTTCTTAACATTTGGAGTAATGTCCAGTTGAATCTTTAGCCCTCTAGGACAGGAGTTCAACACCAGTGCATTATAACAATGGGGTAATTACGAGATGGTGTCTGCCAAGTGTCTGCAGTAAAGCACTTGCCTCGGCCAGAAAACTGCAAGCAGTTGCAGCGATTCTTGGGTTTTGCACAAATTTATTGGGGGTTCATCAAGGGTTTCAGTACCATCTTAGCTCTGCTCCATGCTATAACCTCTACTAAGTCTCCTTTTTGTAGGACCACCTTGGCTGAGACAGCTTTCGTGGATCTCAAGCAGTTCTCCTCAGTGTGCCAAATGCCAAGAGACATTTCATTGCGGAGGTAGATGCATGAGCATCTAGCATAAGAGTCGTCCTGTCTCAAAGGTACCCTGATGATTCCTGTCTTCATCCCTGTGCATTCTTTACTAGGATGTTTTCTCTGGCAGCGATGAATTATGACATTGGGAACTGAGAGCTCTTGGCAGTCAAACTGGCTCTGGAGGAGCGCTGACATTGACTTTTATCATATGGACAGACCATAAGAAACTGGAATACTAAAAATCCACTGAATGGTATAATCCTCGATAAGCAAGATGGGCTTCGTTTTTTAATTGTTTTGACTTCTATCTGGCTTATCATCCTAGCATGAAAAATCAAAAACCTGATGCTCTATCAAGACAAAGAGATGCTCCAGGACAAGATACCACTGTTTCAAATGACAACGTTCTCCCCCCTTGGACAGACTTGGACACACCTGTCTTCAGGTTGAGGAGGAGGTTCAACAAGCACAACCAGATCCAGTTCCATCTGGCTGCCTGGAGGGGCACTCCTATGTTCCTCTGGAACTGTGCTCCAAAGTGTTGATCTTCTGCCACACATCCAAACTGGCATGCCATCTGGGTATGTCATGTTCCATGGATCTTGTGGGCCAATGATTCTGGTGACCCTCATTTTGATCTGACATTCAGCAGTTTGTTTTCACCTGCCCAGTATGTTCCTGCTCGAAGACATCTCTACAGCACCCTGCTGGACTCTTACATCAATTATCAATTCCGTTGACCCTGGTCTCATATCTCTATGGATTTCGTCACTGGGCTCCCACTCTCTGAGGGTAAGACAGTAGTACTGACTGTGATAGGTAGATTTTGTAAAATGGTTCATTTTGTTGCTCTGCCCAAGTTGCCATCAGCTAAGGAGATGGGGGATCTCTTCATGATCCACATTTTCTGGCTACATGGACTTCCTTGGCACATTGTTTCTGACAGGGGTCCTCAACTCACATCTCAGTTCTGCCAACTCTTAGGGGTCCAGATAAGCTTTTCTTCTGGGTTTCACGCTCAATCAGATGTCCGAATCTCTGAACCATATATTGGAGACCAACCTCTGCTGTCTCTGGTCTGAGGTACCCTCTTCATGGGCCAGGAATCTTGCATGAGTGGAGTATGCGCATAACTTACCTTCCTCTGACACTGGTTTATCTCCTTTCCAAGTGGTATATGGTTACCAGCACTTTGTGTTTGCCCCTCAGGGGAGAGTGGCTACTGTTCCATCAGCCCAGGCCTTAGTTCACCATTGTCAACGGCTGTGGCTCAAGGCTTGGAGGAACCTCCTAGAAACTTCTCAACAGTACATCCGAGCCACAAACTGTCATCGCTTGTGTGTATCACACAAGGGACAGTGTGTGGCTGACTACAAGGGATCTGCTGCTTTGTGTGGAGAATCGGAAACTGGCACCTCAGTTTTTGGGGTCCTTTCCCATCTCCAAGGTGGTCAACCCAGTAGCAGTACATCGTCGCTTGACTCCTACTCTCCGGATTCACCCTATCTTTCATGTCTCCAGGTTGCAGCCTATTTCTACATGTTCGTTATTACCGGCCTCCAGATCCCACCTGGTTAATCAACTGGCATGCCTACACAGTGTATTGCATCCTGAACTCTCAATGTGTCAGCCGTTCCCTGCAGTACCTCATGGACTGGTTGGGGTTCAGTCCAGAAGAAAGTTCTTGGGTCCCAGCCCGCGACCTTCTAAATCCAGGTATGTTGTCTCGTTTCTACCATGCACATCCAGATCAGCTGGGTGGGTCGTCTTGAGCTGACCTTTTTTGGGGGGTTAATATTACAGGTTGAGGCTGCAGTTTCCCATTTTCCCCTGAACCCATCACAAGCTCAGCTCCCTGATTACTGATTGAGTGCACCTGATTTCTACAGCTCTTAAACTACAGTTTCACATCTCTCTGTTGCCAGATCCTTAGTGTCCCAGTTCATATGCATTCAGTCTTATTGTTCCTATGTTTCTTTTGCTCCCAGTGTTTCTGACCCTGTTTTCTCCTGACTATGTTCTCAGCCTAGCCCTTTTGGATTTTTTTGCACAGATGTCAACAGAGTTTCTGGTTCTGGATATTAGACTGTTTTTTTTTTTTTTTGTTTGTTTGTTTGTTTGTTTGTTTGGGGTTTTTTTTGTTTTGTTTTGTTTTTTTGTATTACGACTTACAGTTAAGCCCTCTCTGGATTATCTAGCACAGATTCTGACTGCATTTCTGGACTCTAACTGTTAAAAGACCATGGGATTAGTCATTCTTACACATCTACAATACACTCTTTTCTTAACACTAAGAACTTTGTCTGTCCTTTCTATAAATACATTACAGGTGTGTGTCTTTGATACACAAAAATGTGACATGTTATCAAGGAATTATTCATATCTATGATGATTCATATTTATATCTATATAGATAGAGATAGATAGACATCCTCCCCAGCTCCATTGGTGTTGTACTAGAAAAAGTCCAACAAGGTCCAAACAATAAATGTATTTATTTTCATAGGCAGGAACAGTGGACCCAGAACTGGGTGATGGCCGAATTTTCACACCAGCTTAGCTTTGGTCAAATAGGAGTAGATATGCACATTTGCTGTGACAGAAGTCCTGGGACCATGCTGTGTCCACATGTCTGTTATTTGAAATTCCTAAACTGTGAGCTCAGGCGCTTCGTGCTGGTTGGGGCTGTGGTGGGTTTTTTTTCCTCTCTGGGCTCAATGCAACAGATCTTGCTTCCTCCCTTGCCTCATTAGCCTTCTACAATAAGGTGGGCATGCTAGGAATGTGAGTCCATCCTTCCCTGTACCTCTCCCCACCCAATCTCTTCATGAGTAATCTCTTCAGTACCTTCTACGTCTCCTTAAATTCACTACCCCCCAGCTTCTCTACCCTCACATACCCACTCCCACACATCTTGCATAGCATCCATTTGATACATCTCCTCATCCCCCCTGTGGTTCCCCTCCTCACCATGATCAAACCTCCCACTTTGCTGTATTTCACAGCTTTCTTCACAGACTATCACATAGTTTTCTGACATTCTCTTGAGACACAGTACCAAGGAGATAAGGTACTGGATCCTCCCTACAATTTACTGCATTTTTACATCACTTTTAAACACATCTATCATTGTTTTCTTAATCATTGTAACACACACTCAAAAACTTAGTTTGTTATTCCGCATTCAGAAACACTCTTGAAGAAAAGAAATGTCATTGTTTTCCAGTGTGCAAATAACATGAGGAATCTGAAGTAAGGTTGTACAAACCATTATACAATACACTAAGGAATCATCCATCTATCTTCTACCTGCCTTAGGCACCTGCTTAGGTCATGAGAGTCTGCTGGAGCCAATCACACTGTCATAGGGCCAGAGGTGGCAAACATACTCATATTCTGTACTTAAGTAGAAGTACAGATGCCTGTGTGAAAAAGACTCTAGTAAAAGTAGAAGTTCTGAATAATCTTATTTACTCAAGTGAAAGTAAGGAAATACAGAGTCTTAAATGTACTTCAATAAATCGTAAAAAGTAAAAGTAATTTTTTGTCGTCAATGATAAACACATCTTTCGATAACTCGCCCAAACTAAAAAAAATAAAACATAAAAATAAATCAGACAGTAAAAAAAGGAAATTCTTTTCTTGACCTGCATAGTGCTGTCATGGGAAACAAACTCACTAAACAGATTCAGTTTGCTGCAAGTTAAAAATAATCTAGATTGAACTGACCAGAAGTCCCAAAGTATCACTAAAGTTGTACAACTTCCATAAAATGGCAAATAAGCTAAAAAAGAATAACTGAAAATACACTTTAACATTGTGGGTTTTTTCTGATTATACAGCAAGTTCTTGTTCACCAGAAGTTTATAGTTTTAGGTTTGAACAACACACACATTAATTATGAATCATTCTTGAAGCTACAACATCAAACAGTTATGTTCAATATGGTCATGGATGGGGAATGTCCTGCTTTCCTGCATCTTCTATATTAGTACAGACTCGGTAATACTCCCTGGATCCCTTTTCTCCCTGTTATAACCCATACACTCACTTTATTTGGCTCTCTAGTTACATCTTTTGTCATATCTTCATCTGTGGAGGCTGGAAAAATAATTAGTCTGTTTTGATAATGTAAGGACTAGAAAGTATAGAGTTTTTTGTTTCAATGTAAAAAGTATAAGTAAAGTCTTCAGAAAAATGAATACTAAAAATACAGATACCTAAAAATTTACTGAAGTACAGTTACAAAGTACTTGTGCTTTGAAACTTCCCACCTCTGCATAAGGCAAAAGGGGGTACATCCTGAACATACAGTCAGGATTTACATTCCACAAAGTATACCAGTTTGTTTGCTAGTTATATTTTATCAGCCTGTGAAAATATACTAAGAAATAATTTCTTCATTTGTAAGTGTTTGCATTTTTTTTTGTCATGTTATGACTCAAACAGAAGAACTTGATAGCTGAATGATGTGTGGACTGCAAATCTTTCATCAGTAAAATGTTTTCACGGTTGTTTCTCTGTTCTGCACACTGTGGGGGAGGCATGACATGAGAGTATGATAGGACACAGAAGACTCTGCACCTTGTTATCTGAAGCCTGGTACCAGGTGGAGCTGGACCAACAGCCTTCAGTGTGTATGCATCAGAGCAGAGCGAGGTTTTGGAGGAGGTTCAGTGGTTCTACTCTATGTAAATCTTTCCTGCTTTGACTGTGAAAAAGCTTTGCTGTTATCCTCCTGACTTCAGTTCACACAACACCTTCCAGCCATCGTCCTCTTGTTGAACAGATGAAGAGGGCAAGGAGTCAGAGGTGAAAGGGAGGAAGGAGGTGACGTAGAGTAAGCTAAGAAAGGAGTGGCTGGATAGAAGATGGTGTGTGTGTTCTGGAGGGACATTCTCCAGAGACGAGGTCTGAGAGGACGTTATCAGGCTGAGGAGCCTTAGAGAAGTCAGCAACAGCGGGGGTTAAGCTTATGCACAGATACCTCTATCTCCCCATGACAGAATTTATCTGGAGGTGCTGCTATGAGGATACATCTCTGACTGACACCACAAACTTGTCAGACTGACACACTGCAGGCACAAAATGTTGTCTGCAAAGTTTCATTTTGAATAGGGCTCTGATTGGAAACAATATCTAAAAACAATTTTCATTACTATATTCTGGCAAACATCAGCTACATTACTCCATCATTGCTAACATTTGACACCTTAATCTTGAACATAAGAACTGATGTCAAAGTTTCTCATACTATTTTACAGGGAAAAGTATTTTTCTTCAGTGAGTTCTGTCAGCTTTACATCACCAGAAGCAGCTTAAAATCACTAGACATTGGTTAACTTTTTTTCCCCAAACTTCGAGATAAAAGCTTGAAGTCACTGAGCTTACAAATGTTTTCAAATGAAGTTTGTATAACTAAGCCCTGTGACAGATAATGGATCTAATTGAAACATCTAAAATCAGTAATTAATACCTGTGAAATAAAGTTATTTATATAATGTAAATACATTTATATAAATAAGTTTATGTCAGAGAATATTCCTGGGGTCCTTCAGAGTAGAGCCCTGAGCGGGACTATTTTTTCAATCCCACTCCCGAGGCGACTTTTGTTGTGAATTGGCGCTATATAAATGAAATTGAATTGAACTGGCATCAAAATAATAGCCATGCCCTAGCTTGTCTGTTGGAGCGGGAGCATTAACAAGGAGAAACACGGTATATTGTTTTTCTTTCTTTCTTTAGTTTCATATTGTCCAGCCTTAATTTTGTGACGAACCTCAGTTGCACTCTCCGTCACAACCACCAAGTTCAGGAACGAGTTTATTTTTTGCCACTGGCTCCCGCCCAATGAAACTTTTAAACCGCGCGCTCTCGCGAGATTTGTGTTGGGTCCCGCGGGACCCGTGGGATCCCACTCCCAATGCAGGGGGCTCCATTTCAGACTTCTGTCTTTGGCACCATTCTGTTTTCACTAAAATGTCTGTGAAAGTCACTCGCATCACACGCATCCCATTCATTTCCTATTGAAAACGACGAAGCGTGTTTGTCACCGTGGGAAAGCAGTTTGTCCGCAATATGTGAAAAGGTGAGCTGTGCTCAGGTTTATGCAAATGAGACTCCCAGCAGCATGCACTTATCCAACCAAAGTCCACGTCGCCGGGGTCATTGTCTTCCGGAAGGTTCAGGTCCGCAGCTGTAGCGGTTGTGTGGGAGTGGGAAGCCTAGGAAAAAAGGGGGAGGAAAAGTTCATTGTGGCTGTAGCACGTTTCCTCTGTTCTACGACCCTTCACTGCCTGTCAGGCCAGCCAGCGGAAGAAGGCATGTTGGAGGAAGATGGAGGAGCTTATTGGTGTTGTCTATATAACATTCTGGTTGACATTTATTTTTTTGTATTGATTCATTACATCAAAATAGCAAAGCTATAATCTAGATGTGGCTGAAATAATAAAGGGCACACTGCCAGATGAGAAAATAGGGAGAGCAGTGCTACTACATGCAAAATCACTCACGGTCAGTGGCCATGCTGCTTCAGTGATGGATCATTTCTCCTTTCAGTAACATTTCATGTCACTTGTACTCTGAGTGACATTCACTTGTTCTATTTCTTTAGGAGCTCTAGTTTCACAAACTGGCACTCAGTTCATGAATCCACTCATTTCAACTGTTTTCATCATTTGAAAATCATTTCAGGATTTTGGTTTTAACTTTCAAAGCCTTTTGTGGTCAAATTCCTCAATATATTTCAGACTTACTTTTGTTTTTGTCTTCTTTTTGTTGAGCTTCTGGACATCTAACCAGAGACTGTCAGTGGTCATCAACACACATTTTAAAATGAGGAGGATCAGATGTTTCATGCAGTTACTCCTGGCCTGTGAGATGTCCTTTCTATGCTGCATTGATTTTTTTTCTTTAAAATGTCTTTTTGCAGTCTTTTATGTATGTTTTACATTATGGCTTTTTTAAAATTACATTTTTAAATTGGCACTTATTACTGTTACTTTTACTACTAACCAGTTCTATTTTCTGAATCAGTGGACCCTGTGGGAAATGGGAAACCTTGTATTCTGGTAGTCGTCTGGACGCTCCACCCAAACATTGTTGCAAGCGGTCCACCCAAATATTTGAGCAAGAATATCCTCCTGGCAGTGACGCAGCTCAATGGCAGAGGTCTTCCCTGGCAGAATAATGATGTTGACCCCACCTCTAAACTCTTAGGATTTCATCCTCTGCAAACATTTGCAGGATGTGTCAGATCAGGCAAGATCCTTCAGAGACCTCTAAGACCCCACGTCACACCCCTAGAAGCCAGAGGACCATGCCCCAATGGGTCAAATATTTTTTCAAAGGTAGTTTTACTGGCTCCCTTTGCCTACAACACATTTCTGCAATGTGGCAGCAATGACATTTTATAGGGAAAAGCCTCACTTCTTTAGGACTTTAGTCCTAATGAATCTATTGGAGTGGCAGATTTGTGCCCTGAGCCTTGATTTACATTCCACTGGATAATACATTGTAATGCTCCCATCTGGCAAGGAGTAGGACGTAACATTAAAGAGGCGCCATCTTCCCGAATTCTCAAGAACACTTAAAACATGATCAACTTGAAATATGAGATTTTATTAATCTTACAAACAGTGACCACAAAATCTAAAGTTAAAATATCAGCGCGGACCAAGGTCAAAATAGCAAACCAAACAGAGCCGTCTGCGGCAACCTTCAATCGCCATATTCACTCCTCCAAACTTGAGATTTTATATATGAGTAACATCAAAAGTGGCTGGTTGGGTGAGGAGGCAGATCTAAATGAGCCTCTGCTCTTGGTTAAACATCCTGGCCTTTTTTATGTGTAAGTGCAGCCAATGCTCTTCAAGCAACAGAACATCTCACTGCACGTCCACCACCTGCATACTGCAGTTTCATGTATTATGCACACAGCGTCATGTAAAATGTTTAGAGAAAGTATGGGACAGGTTTGCATTTGAGGGTTTGCTATTAGTTTGATTGTGTGATTTGTATGTCTTTAAGCACTCATGAACTAAAGTTTTTGGCGTCTAAGAATTTTCATTGTCTCAAAAGGAGATGGATCCTGATTGTGGTGCCTACCTGTAGCCAACTGGCATGCCCCGCCATCCCCAGGGAAGAAAGGCAAGTGTTCAATTGAGATTCTTTTGTATTTTCGTCCTCAGCATTTCATCCTCGGTATGTAATGTTGTTTGGAACTAAAATTGCCTAAACAAGCACAAATGAGTTCCTGCCTCATGTGAGTTGTAAATGCATCACTGGAAAAATAATCTCATTCTCCTTATTTAACCCCAATCAAAATGCTCATACGTGCACTTCTCATAATAGTCCAGGACCAAAATCAGTTTGTGAAAACCAGCAAATTTTCTAACACTTTTGTTCATTTACTTCAAAAAGTTTATATACTTCTATAATTTAGTCATGGGAATCTGTTCTCCCCTTATGTTGCATTTTTAATGGAAGCATCTTCAACTTCTACTCAAGGTCAAATTTTTTCACTGTTATTTATGGTGTGTTAAATATAACAAAGGTATGGGTGGAGGGTGAAGATGAACAGACAAATTGGTAAAGCTCCAGAAAAGGAGGAAAAGGAAAGGGAGGGGACCAGGTTGTGTGTATCTGGGTGTGTATGTGGATGTGTGAATGTGTTTTTCCTGGGAACAGCTCTTCAGACAGTTTTCACTGTGCAGCCAGTTTATTGTGAAAGTGTGTATCTGTTTGTGTGTCAGTCAAGAGATGTGAGACTTGGCATGCAGAAAACGAAGTGTTGTGTTTATTCAGAGTGGGAGCGGCTCAGGAAACAGCCAACAGAAGTTTCCCGGGAAAAAAGTCTGGGGGCGAACCCTGAGGTTCTATAGGAGGAAATGAGCTCCGTAGGCGTAGTCCTCAACAAGACCACTTCCAACAGCAGGAACTGTGAGGTGGGGCCACACACAGGAAACATGACATTTTACATTACATGTAGGGAAGTATGTATCTGTTCAAGAATGGCTGAAAACAATGAAAGTTAATGTGACAATAAAATCTAATATGACAGAGACTAAGGCAAAAGTGCACAACGAGAAATAAATGCTTCACAATCT
Organism: Zenarchopterus dispar; assembly: GCA_028564865.1. Taxonomy (NCBI): domain Eukaryota; kingdom Metazoa; phylum Chordata; class Actinopteri; order Beloniformes; family Zenarchopteridae; genus Zenarchopterus; species Zenarchopterus dispar. Next base: position 4,733 of record JAOWBL010000847.1, on the reverse strand, counting down.
TAACCTTACAAGTTTATTGTCACAACCTTTCCAGTGTCAGTAAAATTGTATTTAAACAGAATCAGAATTGTCACAAGTGCAGGAGGCTTTAACAATTTACTTCACTGAATATTTCTTAAAAGCCACATGTGGCTCTAAAATCTCAAAATAGTTCTCTGCATTTATGTTGCAATCATGAAAATTTGAGTCTGGATTCACACTCTTTATGTTTTCATGATGTAAACCACCTTGAATTGCCTTGTTGCTGAAATGTGTCATACAAATAATTTTTTACCATATTCAATTTTTACTTGTTCATTCATATACTTATTTATTCACGGAAGTTTGTGAAGCACAGATAACAAATAAATGAGCTAATATGAAACTGGACATTTTCAAATCAACTTTTGTTTGGTTGTAAATCACATGCATTTCCTGTGACCTCGGTTTGAACTGTGATATTGTAATTCATTCTAGCTTTACATCACTGAAGTGACACCTGTGACTGTTGTTCTGATGAGAGTTTGGTTCAGTGCAGTTGTGTTACAAACACAACAAACATACAAACTATTCCTATGAAGGCGCTCACATCACCATCCTACCACTCCTAGGTCCAATTCTGCATCCACAAACATCTCCGTTGCAGAAGTCGAATGTATTGCTCCTTAAAAGGAGCATTGCTGGAAATGTTGCACTACACAACCATTTCAAATTGAAATCATCAAACCTTATTTCACTTGGTGCCGATAACAGTCTGGATTCTCCTTTTCCTCTTGAATCCAGAACACATGGTACCAATTTCTCTCAGAAAAAGATTTGGGACCAACAGATCAGATAAATTCATCTAATCACAGTGCATGTTTCCACTGTGTGATGGTCCTTGCCAGATAACTGAGAGTCCAGAGATGTTGACACCACATTTTGACAAGGTTAATATATGACTTCTTTTTTTCTCAGTAAAGTATTATTTGTGAATGTAGTTTCTTATTGCAGTGTTTGTCAACTGGTTCCCAAAAGATTCCTCTAAGGTTACATCAGTTATTAAAATAAGTAATTAAAATAGGATGAAATAAGTGATGATGCCGTCTTTGCTCTTTAAAGACTGATTATTTCATGGATACTGATTTGGGCAAGAAACGTCTCTGCAGATCCCTCACACTATGTACACAAATGTTTTAAACTTCTGTCATTTGGTAGGCACACCAGATCCATGTCACACCAGATCCATGTCACACCAGATCCATGTCACACCAAATCCATGTCACAACAAAGTCACCGACACAACAAATCCATGTCACAACAAAGTCACCGACACACCAAATCCATGTCACAACAAAGTCACCGACACAACAAATCTGTCACAACAAAG
>JAOWBL010000845.1:0-16622 GCA_028564865.1 Zenarchopterus dispar | reverse complement strand
GCTTTGTCAGCCTGGCTACAGTGCTGAAAAGAAACCTGGGGTTATTTCTATTTGCTTCTATCAAAGATGAATAATACAATGTCCTTGCTTCATGGAGGGCTTTTTTATAGATCAGCACTACAGGAAAATCTCAAATCAGAAATATCAGACCACTGAAACAGAAAAAAAACATGTTATGGACTGGGACAGGGCATGAGTCATCAGAATGGAGGAAAATAAGTGCAAACACTGAATTAAAGGAGGTATGGTGATTAGGAGACGTGCTGAGAGGGCCACAAACCCGGACAAGGGGAGGCTTCATGCTTTCACATCTGGGACACCTTACTCCAGAGAATACGGGACAGTGAGGAACAATAGCTTTTTATTAACTTTATGTCTGAACAAAAGAACCAAAAACTGCTCTATTATTGTGGAGATATGATCATATTTGATCATGTCTTCATGATCGTGAGGCATCTTTAAGGCTGCAGCTCATTAAATATTGTTATTGATCATGTCCACTGCTTTATGGCCACAATGCAGCCATCTTCGGATGCCTACTTCGGGCAGGATAACATACCATGACACAAAGCACAGACCATCTCAAATATTTTTTTTGAAGCTCAAACAATTCACAATTGGTATTAAGGGGCTCAATTTGTGCTAAGAAAATATCCAACACACCATTGCACCACCATTACCTCCCTGAACTGTTGGTGTATACTATCAGTCAAAATTTTGGACACACTTTCCCATTTATTTGCATGGAAAAGTGTGTCCAAGCTTTTGACTGATAGTACAAGCATGCTTTCATGTATTTCATACCAAACTATGATTTTACAACTAAATATGGATGGAGAAGAAATTAAGACTTGTCAGACCAGGTAAGCTATTTTATCATTTTTATTGTTTTATCCAGGGAACTGTACCCTTGGACTCTTGCTCCTTGCTTGCAGGCCATGATTCTCAGTTGGGAAAAGAGTGGAAAGCCCTCTCCAAACTGGGAGCAAGGTTCTACCAAAAATCAAAAGGGACCAGGAGATTGACAGGTGGACTGTGTGTCTGTAAAGTGCAGACTGTACTGGATTCTTAGGTTGACCCAAAAGGTGAGACTCTCTTTTTACTGGTCAATCCACCTTCCTACTATCAGCTTCAAAATGGTATGGCCACATAATCTGGGTAGTGACTGAAAAACAAGATTTAGAATAGTAGCTGAAATGAATTTCCTCTAAAAAGGTGGCTGGATCCTCTCTCGGAGAAAGGGTAAGCAGTTCAATTCTCCGGGCTCAGAGAAGAGCTGGTGATAATCTAAAGAGAGAGGAGTCAACTGCGGTGATTTCGGTATACTGTTGGGATGCTTGTTTGGGCATCTCCAATCAGCAGCAGATCCAATGGCAGATGTATGACACAATGGAGAGATTACATCTCTTGAGTGTAGAGGGAATGTTTCTGTATTTTTCTGGAAGAGCAGGTGAAGGGGAATGAGGAGAGGGTGGTCTGAGCCTCTCTGCATAGGCTGCTATTCACAGATGGATGGATGGATCCCTGCAAGGGTGGACAGCTTCTGTCCCTCTATGACTTGTACATCTAGAGGCAAATAATATGCATTTTATTTTACTGGAAATTATATTTTATTTTTTGGTATTTTCCAAGTGCCAGCCATCTAACTTCCAGGTTGAGGCCAATGAATAACTAAGATTTGTTGACTGGCTGGTGGAGGCTGGTTCCCAAAGAGTGACAATCTTCATCGATCTCCATGTTAAAATGTCCAACTTTACAGCAGAAATAAACACATGTAGAGCCTTGGTAAAAAAAAGCAGTTTTGGTCTCTATTGTTTGATTCCACATCCATGACAAGGGGAGTGAATGTTTTTGTACCACATCAGGAGAATGTATATCAAATAATACATTTCTTCATAATATGATTGATTAACTTTTGGCTTAGCCAATGGCTATCTATTATTACTCACTCATCCATCATCACCATGCTAGGTAAAGCCTTAGTTACAATGATCCGTACCAATGGCTGAAAACACTCTATGAACTGATTCTGATTCTGATAAGGCAGAAGAAAGTCAGTCACAGCCAAACATAAGCAGTAGCTACGACTGCTAGATTGTCATCTTCTTCTTCCTGCAGCTGTAGAAGATGCAGCTGTGGTCTTCTCGCCATGTTTGCCATCTAGAAAATTACAAAACGTTTCCACGAACATTCCAGCATATGAAATGATGAAGACACAGATGTTTTGGGGACATTGCCACTTATATATCCCGACAAAATGTGGCAAAAGTTGTAGGATCTTCTGAATGGCCACTTTCCGACAACAGTTTTCGCAAGATGACCAGAAGTATACACTCACCGGCCACTTTATTAGGTACACCTGTCCAATTGCTCATTAACGCAAATTTCATATCAGCCAATCACATGGCAGCAACTCAATGCATTTAGCCATGCAGACATGGTCAAGACGATCTGCTGCAGTTCAAACTGAGCATCAGAATGGGGAAGAAAGGTGATTTAAGTGACTTCGAAAGTGGCATGGTTGTTGGTGCCAGACGTGCTGGTCTGAGTTTTCAGAAACTGCTGATCTACTGGGATTTGCATGCACAACCATCTCTAGGGTTTACAGAGAACATTCCGAAAAATAGAAAATATCCAGTGAGCAGGAGTTCTGTGGGCGCAAATGCCTTGTTGATGCCAGAGGTCAGAGGAGAATGGCCAGACTGGTTCGAGCTGATAGAAAGGCAACAGTAACTCAAATAACCACTCGTTACAACTGAGGTATGCAGAAGAGCATTTCTGAATGCACGAACCTTGAGGCGGATGGGCTACAGCAGCAGAAGACCACACCGGGTGCCACTCGTGTCAGCTAAGAACAGGAAACTGAGGCTACCATTCGCACCAAAATTGGACAATAGAAGATTGGAAAAATGTTGCCTGGTCTGATGAGTCTCGATTTCGGCTGCAACATTCGGATGGTAGGGTCAGCATTTGGCGTCAACAACATGAAAGTATGGATCCATCCTGCCTTGTATCAATGGTTCAGGCTGCTGGTTGTGGTGTAATGGTGTGGGGGATTTTTTGTCCTGGCACACTTTGGGCCAATTAGTACCAATTGAGCATTGTGTCAATGCCACAGCCAACCTGAATATTGTTGCTGACCATGTCCATCCCTTTATGACTTTCTGATGGCTACTTCCAGCAGGATAACACACCATGTCATAAAAAGCGAATCATCTCAGACTGGTTTCTTGAACATGACAGTTCACTGTACTCACATGGTCTCCACAGTCACCAGATCTCAATCCGATAGAGCACCTTTGGGATGTGGGGGAATGGGAGATTCGCATCATGGATGTGCAGCTGACAAATCTGCAGCAACTCTGTGATGCTATCATGTCAATATGGACCAAACCCTCTGAGGAATGTTTCCAGTACCTTGTTGAATCTATGCCACAAAGGATTATGGTAATTCTGGAGGCAAAAGGGGGTCCAACCCGGTACTAGCAAGGTGTACCTAATAAAGTGGCCGGTGAGTGTACCATCGGTAGGTTCCAAGGCACCTTTACGGAGATCATATAAACTCACCATCCAGCATGTGGCAGAAAATCACCTCATTTTCTCAAGCATGCATCAGGTTGCTCTTGTCAATTAAATGGCAGCCATACCAAGTTCCTACAAAGGCTGTCACCCCTCCATGAACGTCTACAAACCAGATTTTGTACAAACTGGGAGATTCGCACAAACCCGCAGTTCTTGGAAACTTTTGTAGCTGAGGCTTAAGCAAAGTAACTGGCAATTTATACTAGCCCAGCTTTGGTATTTATTGCCACAAAACCACAACACAACATCTAAAACGGGACATTCCACTGATAAATGTCTATCAGCATCTCTGCAGTTATTTTGGTGTGGATCATCACAAGGAGCTGGTAACCAGATTGACATACAACAGGTTTGTTCCCATCGGCTTCCCAGGCAACATGGAGGCATACAGTATGAAGAAAAAGAGGCTTCAAAAGGGCTTTTCAGAAATCTATGGGTCACATGACTGATGCTTTATTCACTGTATTTACAGCCTATGGTATTTTCTACAAAATAAATAAATAAATACTATTTTTATGTAAAAAAAAAATGATGACATTTGTGATGGAAATATTAGCCTTGGTCACCCTATGACCTACATCATGAATACAGTTTTTGCAAATTTGTACCTTAGTCCTTGATCTGTTGTCCGGCAAATTCATATTTTGTCTGTGGTCTGTTGTTTTGCATAGACCTTGTTATGAGGGTCAGAATGACATGAAAATCACTTGGTTTAATCTGGAAGTTTCTGCCTCTGTTTAAATCTCAGTGTGTTCTGTCTTACTTTGCCATTTCTGCATTGAATCTTAAGATGTATGGTTTGACCAATATGCATGCTAATCTCATATTAAATCTGCTGAACTTGGACCATCTCTCAAGCCTTTATTATTTATTAAGCTAGAACTTTCAGTCTGGCCCAGATAGTAACCTTAATGGTTAAAACATATAGTACAGAGGTCTTACTATGTTTTTTTTCCCCACAACTTTATTGTAAAAATGTACACTTTCATTGATAGAAGGTATGAACCCTAAGGCTGGTGCTCGGCTGCAGATGTCAAAAGGCTTCATGTCTTCAGTCGAGGAAACTGATTTCACATGATATGTCAGCATATCCTTCTGTGTCCACTCCAGTGGATGACACCAGGCCTTGAAGTACACCAGTCTCGCATTAACACAAAAAAGTCCTGGGAACAAAGCAGTATTCTAGGGACAATCAAAAAATGTTTAATCTTTTTGTCCTATCTGCAATCCTTTATCTTCTAAGTCACCATGCTGCTGTAAACAAAACTCAGAATGTGTGCACAAAGTTTGGCTACTAATTGTCAGATCTTGTTACGGACTGGTTGGAGCTATCTGTGGCAGCAGGACAGACAGCCTATTTACTGCAAAATACAGATGAAAAGGCTATAAACAATGAAAATACTGAAAGGCTATAAAAAGAAGGTGAAAAGAATTGTCTTACAGACACTAAACTAGTGTCTCAGGTGGTTTTTGATTCTATGATCATGGATTCTATATAGCTCTAGAAGTCCAGCTTTGTTCAAATTTGCTGGACAGGTAGGCATGGAGAAACCTTCAAGTGTGTTTCTTTCAGAGCAAACAGTGTACTTATACTGAATTGTGGATTTATTTTGGTTAAAAAGACACCCATAGAGAGAGGTTTTCAGTCTAAGTACAAATTGGTCTGTGTTATCATAGACAGTGATTTATGAGTCTTTTGAAAGGCTGCACCTAAGGATTCATCTCTAGTTTTGGCTGTGTCTTATAAATCTGTATAAGAAAAAGAGTGCACATACAGTATAACACAAATGACTTCAAAGGGTTAGTATTTTCTAAACAGAATGATCACAGTTAATCACAAGTAACAGAAAAACATCCACAGATATCATTTGAAAATACCAACAGAATAAGCCATCAGTTACTGGTATACAATGTGTATGCAGTTCATGCACAAAGACCACAGTGTACAGAGACTGACTGATTGTATGTAGAATACTGGCTCTTATAAGAAAAATAGAAAACACACAAAATAGAAAAAAATGTCATCACAAAGTGCAGCTCAGCAAAATTATTCAGTCTCTCACAGTTGCACACACATTACTTGCAGGTGGCCAGCTGTTTATAAAGTATCCTCGGAGAGCCTGTTGTGGCATCCACAATTCTATCTTCCCAACATAACCTGTCCCGCCATAGCTAATAAGAACAGCCATTAATCACAGCTCCCACAAACATGGCACCCAATGCTTTAGCTCCATTCTGGCATTCTCACTCACCCTTCATTGTTTAGAGTACAAGTGTTATAATACTTGACTTGTTACCTATTTTTAAAATGTCCAGGTCAAAATTATGTCCACTGAATGTAGTCAGCCAGGAACTAGCCTCATGCAAGCCTCCAAATGATATCAATCATGGTGGAATGATATTTGAATTTAAAGTACTTCAAGTGGACCCCAGATTTCAGCTGAATGTCACAGTCTGTGGTGTCACAATCTCATCCTCCACTGCAAAAACTGCATCTTTGTTTCACTGAGTTTCAGTAAAGCAGAGGCAAGATAATTAACCTCAGTATCTTTCTCTAATGGAAAACATGGAAATGTAACAACACGCTTGAGTAGGTAAGGTAGAATCAGTTGTCAAAGTCTGACCTAAGATTTTCAGACTGCTCTGCTTACCAGATTCTATCAAGTTGAGCACATTTCTTCTTTTGCTTTTCTGGGTCTTATGTGCTGTTATGAAAATTCCTCAAACCATGGTTCTCCAACTTTAAAGAAAGTTTTCATTTGCAAGCATTAACTAAACTGATCATGTCAACCATGGTTTCATCTGTTCCTTGCATCTCCAGATTAAGTTCATTCAATCTGTTCAGCACACTGCAAGTTCACTGTTTGTGATGACTGAAACACAGGGAGTTAAGTTTTGTCAAAAAAGCTTTTCAAAATCTGAAAAAACCTTCTCCTACATATGTAATTCTGTTAACAGGGCTTTCTTTGCAGTCATATCTTTAAACACCATCAAAATAAAAATGTACAACTGGGCTGTGTTGCTTAATGTATTCTTTAATTTCAGTGAGAAACAATTATCTTTCTTACTTGATCCTTCTTTTTTTGTTGTTGTTTTTGGGGGCTTTTTTTGTTTGTTTTTGGTTTTTTTGGAAGGTACCGATTCATAGGCCAGCTTTCCTTTTGCTTGTGGATACTCACATGAACTTAGTGTTACATTAGAAAAACTATATCACTGTTATGGTAAAGTTTTCATATCTTTTCGCAGTTACTGAAATAAACATTTTAAAATGCACATTTTGAATACATTATAGGTCTATAGGATTCACAATATTCTTTGTTTTTTTCCTTCTTTGGAACAATGGCGATTATGGCCTCTTTCCATGAGGGGGATAGTTTACCCTCTGCCAGACTGATTGAAAGAATTTAGCAGTAGTGAAGTTACTTCTTCCTTAAATGTTTTGTACCATTTGCTAGGAAAGCTGTCCCTACCTGACAATTTATTAGGTTTTAATCTAGTCATTGCATTCTGACTCATTCTTGGTGATATTGGAAATTAATTTTCTAGTTTACTCTTCTTCAATAGCTGGAAGCTCCAATGAGTCAGGGAACTTATTCATTTCATGTTCATCTTTTGCAGTAGGGTGGGAGTATAAGTTTGTTGTTCTAATATTTCTAATATTTAACTTTTTTAAGCCCCCATCTCTCATCCTTTTTTGCAAAAAAGGTGCCGTTACTATTAATCTCCCTCTGATCACTGCTTTGATTGTGTCCCATAATATAATGGAATCCACTGGCCTGTCTTTATTTTCATTTAATGAAAATAATTTCATCTCATTTTTGATTTCCTCATACAGATTCTGTTTACTTAACAGACCCACATTTAATCTCCATAGTGTATTTTTGTTTCTCTTATTAAGTCAGATATTGAGGTAAGTTGTATTGTGATCAGATAAATCAGTTATTCCTGTTTCACATTCTAGGTTCATAAAGAAATAACCTATCCTGGTGTACACTGAATGTGGAGCAGAATAATGTGTGTAGTGCCTCTTTATTGGATGTAGTTTCCTCCAAATAAGTTTTCACAGGTGGTTTTTAGCTCTTTTGTTGTTAGTTGTGTCCAATTAATCGTTTAAAAATCATGTTGAAATACTCTGCACATATTCAGATTCCTTCATTTACTGAGGCTATTTCAAACAACAATTTAAAAAAACTCTGTCAGAATTAGGTAGCAGGTAAACATTGATTAAGGTAACTACAGCTTAATTTAGTTTTCCTTTTCCTATAACATATCTCCCTTCTTCATCTCTTATTTCTTTAATGACCTCAAAATTGACAGAATTAGAAATTAATATAGCAACACCTCTCTTTGGACCTTTCCTAAATTAACTAAAGAAGCCATTTTTAAATCCAAATTTCCTCAGTTTATACATAAATGCGTTTCTTGTAAATACATTACTTTGAATATTTTCAGTCGTCATTTTTTCTATTACTTTACTTTATTTCATTGGGTTATTTAAACAATTTCCATTTAAAGACACTATTCTCACACTGTTACACTGCATCACTTACGCCTACAAAGACAAAGGAAAGCATCAGTAGCCCCAGTAACACTGCCAAGATCATGTCATGGAACAAGCAGAACAAAAACCAAAAGATAACTTCCTAACAGGGAGTATCTTTCTGACTTATGTACACGTGATCCCATTGGTGGATCTAGGGAAAGCACTCTTATGCAGAGAGGGGCCCAGCTTATTAATGACTATCAGCCCTATAGCAGGGGCTTTAGTCATATTAAATCAGTCCAAAGTTTTTTTCTGTTTTATTTTGTTTTTTAAAAAAAAGTGAATAAGCAAAGTAATTCAGATCCCCGTAGTCTTTGAATTTATATCTTAAAGATACCACATTAATCATTATTCAGATAACCAAAAACACGGGCTGCATCAGAACATTCCTACCAACTTCTTTTGTGGTTTTAGTTTTGATAAAAAGACCTTCAGAACTCCTGCAATTTTTTTTTTTTTTTTTTTTGCTGCTATAATGACGCTTCTCCGGATTTCTCTTTCTGCTACCACTCCATAGCTGTGTGGAGTTGTGACCCCAGCCCCTCTGCTGCTATTGCAGTCAATGGTGCTTGTGACTTTTCTGCAAGCCCACATCTCTCAAATTCCTCCTTTACCTCATAGCACTGTTGTAGATCTCGGTTCCCATCTTCCATATGGATCCTCATTTTGGCGAATAGCGTCTGGAACCCAGTGCCCTTCTCCTTTAAGATTCTTTTGGCACCATTCTTCTCCTTTCTCTTTTGAATGATCTGCCTCACATAATCGTGATTGAATGACAGTGTCTCATTTCCCAGTTGTATTTTCTTTTTCCGCACCTCTCTCAAGACTCTTTCTTTAGTAGTGAATTCTAAGACATTCAGATTCATCCAACAACCTTTGCAACCATTTGGGAAAAATCTTCAGTGTTGTGCTGTTTGACATTGTTGAGGTCCCGAAGCCTAACAATCAGGATGCCATCCTTCAGTTTCCTCTTGAAATTCTTAGAATGATAATGATTAATGTTCACTTTTTCTTTCTTGTCATTTGTATAAGATGTTATTACCACTAATATGCAAATTTCATAAAGAAGATTCTTGGGAAGTAGATGCAAAAACACTTGTGAACTTATTAGATCAAAAACAGAAAATATTGTGAATGACATGTAACCAGGACAAGAGTCCAAAAATGGCTTCAATCTACACAGTTTTAAGCCTGATTTCTACTCTGTCCAGTTTAGTAACAACATCCCTTAATCTGAGATGAACAACAATAAACCAGAAACTTATATTTATGTGTCTACTGAAGAATGCATCAAAGAAGTTCACTTTCATTCACCGAGCCATCTCTGACAATAAATATTTAACTTGATGAATTATTTGGTTTGTTCAGTGACTGCATACCTACAGGCAATGAGTGACCAAGGCACTGGTTGAGGTCAGTGTGATGAAGGAAATCATTTACACATAAGATATACATCACACTGTAATAAGTGATGCTGACATTGAATTGTTAACTAGTAGCACTTGGTGGAGCTGCATAGGGTTCCGCAGGATACAGACCAGATAAAGACCAGACACAGACCAGTTATAGACCAGATAGTAACCAGATACAGACCAGATGTAAACCAGATACAGACTAGATAGAGACCAGATACAAACCAGATAGATACCAGATACAAACAAGATACAGACCAGAGAGAGACCAGATACTCTTTGACACTTTTTATTTATTTTTGGATTTTCTTCTTCTTTTTTTTTTTTTTTTTTTTGCTGTGCCACATCTGCTCTTTATCTTTGCTGTTACAAAAATGCAATTTCCTCACTGCAGGAGAAATAAAGGTTTTTTTCTTCTTTTTCAAACCAGATACATGCCAGATACAGACAAGATAGAGACTAGATACAAACCAGATACAGACTGTGTGAATGAGTGATCTGATTGTGCAATGTACAACCTCCTCTTTTTAGCCAGTCATTTAGTGTGAATGCCACAACAGCTTCAACACTCCCTAGTACAAGAAGGTAACCACTGTAATTTGAACAACAAAGTAATTCAGCCAATGTCAGCAATTATGCAGTCTGACACTGACTTACAACAGGTACTTTTGTAGACCAAACCAGTCCAAACAGCTAAAGAAAATGAACTTAAACAAGTAAAAATGTAGGATGAGGCCAAAACAATGAAATGAAAGAAAAAAAAGTTTCCATTATGGTCACAGCAGTCTCAAAAGGTCCTCAACTAACTGGCCCATGATCTTCATGCTCAACCAAATGACATGCATGACAAATTAAAAAGAATTCCTTACCTGAGTGGCAAAGGATGTCCAGGAGGATCAATGTACATATTAAGGAAAAGAGAAAAAAAAAAAGACAGGACAGAAATGTTATTAAAAGCCACTCAATAATTACTAAGTACACAAATCTTTGAAGAAAGAGAAACACCAAACATGATCTCAGTCTGTGACTTCTCTTTAAATCAGATTTTGTTCAATCACTTCAGGCTAATGAAATTATTTACCAGAAATCAGAATTGAGAAAAGTAAATAAAATTAACCTAATAAGTTGGTTTCACTGTAATTATTAGAATAATTTTGTAGGTGAAATACTTCTGTCAAACAAAGCAATATTATAACACAATAATATAACACAACATTTTAGACCGAAAAACTCAAAGGTGGATATAGCTTTCTTTTTTTTCAGTTTCTCAGACACATATGACTGTTGTTAAAAGAAGATGAAACACATTGGTAAATATCACCATAACCCACCTTTTTTGAAATATGTTGCCACCATCAAATTCAAAGTGCCCTTTTTGTTATGTCTGTGTTTTCATTACCCAAACCTTTTCCTTCTACAGCCAGCAGGCGGCGGGAAGACCCAGAAGACAACTCAGCTGTGCGCAGTTGAGCCTAATCAGCTCCCTATTTAAACCACCTGCATCAGTAGACCTACGCGGGATTATTCCTTCTCCATCAGGACGTTGATCTTCCTTGCTGAACCCGTGGCTGCAATTAGTGTTCATTATTAACTTGTCTCTCCAGATAGATGGTGATTTTCTGTTCACGGTTTTGTTTTTCTTTTTCCCGTTTTTGATGGTGCATTTTTGTTGGAAGCTTACGCTTAGTTTTTTGGTTCCTGGTTTTTTTGAGAAGCTTTGGCTGTCCAAAAGGTGCCAAATAAAGAACTTTCCCTGATCCTCTGCGTTTGGGTCCAGATATCACCGCGACGTAACACTTTTTTTGTTAAAATTGCACATTTCCTCAGTTTAAATATTTGATATGTTTGTCTATGTTTTATTTCAATAAATTATGATTTTATGAGGTTTGTTTATATTGCAGCTCACGTAATGTTTCAACCTTTTTGGAAAAATTGTTGGATAATGGAAACTGAGCACAAGGTTTTAAAACATTACAATGTTTTTAATATACAACAAATATTTCAGTTTAATAAACTAGTGGAAGCACAAAAAAATGCACAAAGTGGGGTGTGATGATCAACAAAAACAAAAGACTTATGAGATACCTAACATGCTTCTTATTCACAGGTACAAACAATCAAGACAACCGTTCATCATGAGGCTACTGGGATGCAGGCAAAAAATAACTATTCTCAAATAATGATACCTATTGAATCTCACAAGTAAGGGACAGTTCAATTCATGACAAAGAAAAAAACGTATCCAGCCTAAATCACCAACAAGCAGCTTGTCTTATCTGTCAGATACGACCCATATATGAGTCTCTGGCTGGCTGTCTCCGTGGTGTCCAGAAAACAATGTGGGCTAAATAGATAATTGGAAATCTTTTTGGGGAAAAGTCTGATTAAGAAAGATGGCATCTGTCCCACTACGGATGGTGCAGATCTCATATCAGGAAATCTGGATGTGTTTATCAACGATCCAAAAGCCTGTTTTGTACTCTTCTCTGCAGCTTTCCACCTGCCTTCACCCTCCCAACGTACCCTAGTTAGTGTATCTGCTCCTTGACTACACTGATTAAATAAACCAAAATTCAGCACTGGAGGAGCATATCATAAATATGCAATAAAAATGGGACTCGTACTTTAATGGAAAGTCTGTTAAATGAGATTTATTGAGTATTGAAACATATTTAAGTTTATTTTCTTAATCTACTTAATTTTCAATCATAATACTCATTTAAAAACCCTTTCTGCAGCAAGAGGAATATGTGAGCATTAATAAGTCAATGTCTTCTTGAAGCAGAGTCAAGAGGTGTAACAGTGATATACTGCTCAAGCTTATTAATCTACTGTAGGCGTAGACTCTTTTGAGTACCTGACTTAATTTCTCTCATCTAAAGTAAAACATTAAAAATGATTTTCTAACAGCCCTTTAAAAATATATATATATATATGTAGTTGATTACTGACCAAACAATCAACAGCTCCACCTCCTATTATTGTCACCAATGAAAACCACATCTGAAAGGAAATATCTTTATCACAAATGCTCACCAGAAAATACTATAACCAGATGTAAAGAGATAATTTGTTTATTGTTAAATAAAGACAGGAAAAAAGAAAAAACGGTATGATTATAGGCTTTTTCTTGATAACATAACCAAAAGTTTGAAGTTAGAAGAACTTCTTGCATTTAAACATTTTAAAACTACATTCTTACAAAGATAGACAAAGTTAACACTCTCTCCTTTATTCTATTCCCCTCTGCCATTACATCTTATTTTTGATGTGAAATGCATCCTGGGATACTTTGCTATTTGAAGTCCACACTAGTCTCCACCATATGCATCCTTCATAAAATGGGAAGCACAAAAACGCATCTGTAACTGATGACATTTCATGAGATACAAGACATAAATAGTGTCTGCGGGGACTTAAAATGGCAGCAATCCTGCAGCTGTAGTTCAGTGAAAACACTGGACTCATCAACTCTCAGCCACATCTCAGTCACAGAGAGAAAAACCAAACAGTGAGATGTGAAGACATCAATCAGGATGAAAATTTTGTTTACTAATTTAGTGTTCATCCGACCAAACATAGCAGTAGCCAGCAGGATCTAAACCACACTTTAAACCATAATCAGTCACGGAAAGTGTGGAAAAGTATGCTAAAACTGGCATTCAACGTCAGCAGATGACCACTCCATTTTCTATATGGACTGTGGTGATTATGCTGTGCAAGTGGGGCCAGGCCATGCTGAATGTAAGTCGGGATCCCTAATAGAAGTGAAGGGAAGAGTTTTTCTACTTTTCAACTGCAATCAACTTTGTAGATCTTTAGCACAAAGACAAAGATCCTGTAGTGACAAAATCAGTACCAACTTAGATAATGTTGGCAGCAGCAGACAGTCAGCTACACACCAGAGTATTCTCCATTCACCCTCAACAAATACAGACAACCAGAGAGACAAGAACCTATTGTCTCAGTCAGCAATTAGACACATTAATTTTACTTTAAGCATGTGGAATAAAATTTCTTATTTTTTGTTGTGTATTTCTAAGAAAAATGAATAACAGCACAGGAGTATAAAACAACACAATAACAATTTAGAAAAAATTGGAGGTTTGTTGAACAACGATCCTGACAGCAAGCTTTCATCCTGCATATTACTGATCTAGTTTTTCATAGACCTGGATGGGTTCAAGCAATTTTGTTCATCCTGACAGCATACACTCCAGCTTCAACAGCACAGCTAACATGGTGTCTGATTGAGCAGCTGCTGCTAAAGGCTGGCAGCAGATTTCAGGTCTTAATGTGAACAATATTAGTAGAGCAATTACAGTTATTAATTCCGCTTCTAAATTATTTAAATAAGATTGACTCTTTTGAGACAATCTTATTTAAAAAGTGCAAGTCATACAGGTTTTGGTTTCATACTAACAGCACATTTAACTGATATCCAGTTAGTGTGTCCAAAAAATCTGCTGCTGTAATGTGTGGCCATTATAATCAAACTAACAATAAAATGAAACAAACACTTTTTCTACATTGTTGTGCAACAGAAGGGGGTTCTAGTTTAGTTTGTAAGAAGTTAATAATTGTCTGATAACAGTGTTTAATAACGTAAATGAATTATCAAAATGAATAAATTGAAATGAATAAAACAGGGCACCACCTGAGTATCAGGAATTAATAACTAAACAGCACTATCAGTCTCAAAATAATTATTCTATGTGTCAGCCTATAACTAGGGGTGGCACTATAGAGTAACAGTGAAGGCAGGAGTCCGAGTACAGACCTTTGCAACCAGCAAATGTTTCAAATATGTGTAAAATAGCCTGCCTCAACTTGCCTCTGAAAGCCACACAACACTCTTCCTTTTTCAACTTCCACCATTTCATATTCACTACTGCCATTCCCATCCTTTTTGTGAAGACTACCACCATCTGTCCCTCTGCCTTCCTGTCCTGGATACCAAACCTACCCATTACTTTCTCACCACCTCTGTTGCCTGCACCAACATGTCCACCACTGTGGCACCTCTGGAGATACTCTGCATCACTTCATTTACATTACTGCAGAACTTTTCCATCTCTAACTCACATCCTACCTGTGGGGTATAACCACTGACAACACTGAACAATGCACCTTCGATTTCCAGCTTTAGAGTCATAACTAACTCTTTTCATCTTCAGAATATTCCTAACAAACTCCTCTTTCAAGGTAACACCTACTCTGTTCCGCTTCCCATCAGCACTGTGATAGAACAGCTTAAACCCTGCTCCTAGACTCCTGGTCTTTACGAATCTGTGACCAAATTTGTACTTACTCTACATTGATTAATTTTTACTCTTTAATAGTAACAGGAAAGGTTAGAAGAACACCATGGAAGCAACCAGGGGTGGAAGCTGTGGAGAGACATGTGACATGATTCGTCCACTCTTGCATTGTACCAGGCAAGACCAATTGTGAGAGGTGCCTTAGGGCTGAACCAGACGCTCTCAGGAATCGGACTTGGCAGAGTGTAAAATTTTATGTTTATAATTGTATACAAAAAAGTATTGGGTAAATATAGACAGTGTAAGGTACTGTAGGTTGGTTCAAAGGAAAGTTTTGCACAATTTGAATATGTTCTGGTTGTTATTTATTTTCTTTTTTTTTTTTTTTTGTTTCACTTGAATTTGCAGCTGTTTGATTAAAATGTCCAGCTAAGCAATTGAAAAGAGTTTTATTTTTTTTTAATGAAATTGACATCTAAAAGAAGAAAATTGTAAGCATAAAGATAACTTTTATTTTAAACTTTGTAGAGTAAGACTTGGGGTCACAACTCCTCATGAGTTTTTAATTGTTCTTGTTTGAGAAATTTTGAAGTCCTTTTATGCACAATTTCTCCACAGAGAAGTAATCCAGGATCACTGGATTTTTCTTTCAACACAGGAGGTCGCCGACCGGCTCCATTGCAACCCAAGTAAGAGGTTTGTGTCTGGGCACAGATAGCTTAGATCTTTAAGTTGGAAATGTGTTCATTGAAGTTGTTTGTGCTTATTTTGCACATATTTGAAACATTTGCTGGTTGAAAAGGTCTGTGCTCGGACTTCCTCCTTCACTGTTACTCTATAGCGCCACCCCTAGTAATAGGCTGACACATAGATTAACTATTTTGAGACTGATAGTGCTGTTTAGTTATTAATTCCTGATATTCCTGTTTTGATTTATTCATTTTGATAATTCATTTACATTATTAAACACTGTCATCAGACAATTATTAACTTCTAACAACTAAACTAGCACCCTCTTCTGTTGCACAACACTATTTATCTATCCAGTCACTGATTGCTACTTAGCCCCTGTTAGTGCCGCTATAAGTACAAAAACCAATAAATAAGAAGCTTTATCTTCCATTTTTCAGGAGGTATAAATAAAACACACTGCTATTTCAACTACATAATTTTTTCATAGGCTTCTCACAGCCCATTGCATCTCCAGTAAAATCTGGATCAAACTGTCTGTATCTGAAAATCCCCAGGGCAACAGTTGGATTTGTTACTGTGTGGCCCAAAAAATGTTTCCTATGTTTCTTATGTGAACAAAGGAAAGCTGACAGTGTGATTTTTCACAGAGGTCCTTATTGACTTGGGGCACAAACAAGAGTAAATGTCACCATTTTCATCTCCCCTTGAATTGATGTCACATTTGCCTGTTCAAACAACCAGCAGACATCCATATGCCCTTAAAGAAATCAATGCATTTCTTTTCCTGCCTCATAAAAGTCCCACACATGAAGGTCTCTCCCTCTTTTTCTCGCTCTCTCTCTCTCTCTCTCTCTCTCTCTCTCTCTCACTCTCACACTCACTCACTCACTCACTCACACACACACACACACACACACACACACACACACAAATAAATGTGATTTTACGTTCCCTGGGGACCTTTTTTCGTTCCATCACTTGTGGGGACCAGCCTTTCTAAAAGTCCCAGAGATCTGAAAAAAAAAAATCAGTAAAATGTAACACTGTAGAAAGCGCTCATACACACCTTCACATACTCGCAATTCTAATCTTTCTGACACCACCTATTCTGCTCTCCGAGGACTTCCAGAG